>RJWM01001150.1:0-167858 GCA_004363535.1 Dasyprocta punctata
CTCGAAGATCAGACAGAAGAGAATCCCCCGTGTCTGCAACATTGCCTACTGTTATCATACAAAGAGACATTCAGGGTGCTGTTCAGAGGCCTGCAAAATCTATGAAAAAACACTAGTGTCTAGTTGCTTTATGTACCTTAGTTGCCATCAATTTAGCCAGACCTCAGAGCCAGCAGCTTGCTTACCGGGGGGGGGGGGGTCCTTGATTCTGAGCCCGCGCGGTCCCAGCAAGTTGCGGTCTGGTTGGACCGGTTCTGGTTCTCCTCCTGGCTGGCGGAGCCCCCATCCCCGGAAGGCGGATCAGATCTCCCTTGATGCAAGCTGGCGCCACGTGGCGCCAGCGCGTTGCGGTCCGGTTGGACCGGTTCTGGTTCTCCTCCGGTGAACATTTTGGAAGCGTTTTCTGCTTGTGAACTTTGCATCAGGTGACAAACATGACCATATCCATCTTTCTTGCATTAAATTTGAGAGTTTCATTTTCTAAAGTTTAGTATTACATAACTTCAACTCTTACAATTTTGTTATTATCATGTGGCCAATTCTATATATATGTATATATATATATATATATATATATATATATATATATATATATAAAGATTTGGTTTGGGGGATTAGAATGAGGTAGGAAACAGAAAATTATATTACAATTTTTGTAAAATAATTCCTTCTTTTACTGAGGGGGCATCGAATGTCTGGCCATGGCTGTGCTGAGATGAGTACTGTTGCTCCTTGCCTTCATGCCCTTGGTTCTGAACCAGCTTGTTCGTGTTGTTAAAAAATTCTTGGAGTGCTTGGTTTTCCTGGGTTTTGTCAAAACTCTTCATGTAGTTCTGTGCCCTCATGAAGCGTAACCCATACCACCAAGTACTTATCTTAGCTATATTGATAGCAATGTGGTGTATGCATATTATCCCATATCTAGGATTTCATATGCTAACCATGACTATAGCAATAGCGATAACTAAACACATAATAATTATAATTATTGAGCTGTAATGTGCCAGTCAATTGTTGACTGTGTTCCAGGCACTTTCCTAAGTGGTTTACATATATAAATCATTTAATCCTCAAATGTGAGTGTGGCTGTGTGTGTGTGTGTGTATGTGTGTGTGTGTGCACGTGCTCACCTTTGTTTCTTATGCTCCTTTTCCCAGAAGCCTCCAGCAGACTTCCCCTAAAATATAATTGACCAGAATTATATATTTTGGCCATGGCTAAACCTATCATTTACTAAGAGGAATGACATCAGTTATTTTGGTTCAAATATGAATCAAAACTCACACTTAAGTGAGGGAAATTACATTGCATTGAGAGAAGGTTGAACTAAATCTTGGTGGTGGGAGGAAGGAAGAAGGAACAGTTATGGGCCATTTGGTAGGAAACTGACAGTGTTCACCACAGTAGCCAGGGAGAAAGTCACACTGGAGCCAATTTGGAGGCATTCTTTAAGCCCTAAATATCAAAGTGAAAACAAAATTCAATTAGTATTTGTACCAGCTAAATTAATGAAACATTAACTAAAAAAGTTGCAAATTTTCTGGGCCTCTCTAATTAATTTCTTCTTAATGGTTTACAGTATAATTCCTGGCAAGTTAACTCGAGCATTTGGCATTTTTTCTCTGCGTATGACAGCTCAGTAATGAGACTTTTTAATTCAAGAAACCAGAGCTGTCACACTGTGCTCTGCCTTAGTTCATTCCAGATGTTCATAGCTCGATTTGGTTCACTTCTCCCATCACCAAGACCCAAAAGGGCAGGTAGAAACACTTCAACCACTGAAAACATTTAGAAAGTCCTTCTACTCTTCTGTACCAAATGATCGAAGAGTTTGGTACTCATAGACATTATATGGACAGTAACGTTAATGTATCTCTTTTTTTGGTCCAGTTTTGAAACATTAACCTCCTCCTTCCCTCCTGTTTATAATTCTTCCCAACTAACATTACTACAATTTTTTCTCAGTCTTTCCAGATATCTTGGACTACCCCAAATTCACACAACTGTCAGGGTCTGTGAGATTTGTTGACATTGTAGGCATTTTTTTCCCACAGACAGATAGATTTTCCATATACATTTATTGTAGTTAAAATCATATCATCATAGAGCTCTTATCAATGGGGAGGAGAAGAAGCGTTGGAGAGATGAGAGGTCAAAGGGATAAATAAAGAAAAGAAGAAAGATGTGTTTTGTACATGTAGAAATCCTCCATAATGAATGTGATCATTATGTACTGCAAACATGGGTTAAACAAAAAAGAAATCATCCTGGGGATAATAGTTTTCTGATTCTTCACCCAGTATTATTCTCAGCTTGTAGTTGTTGAATTTTCTTTAAATTACTTTGGGCTTTAATCTCTGCTATGTGAGTCTCATACTGGGGCCAATCTTTCATCTTCATTCTATCTCTTTTACCTGTCAGTATCACTAGATTTCACTTACTCTTCCTTCTTCATAGGTGACCAACAAGGCAGGGTAAAGTGTTTCTGTCTTTGGGAACTACAGTCAAAAAAATCTACTCTGTCTCACATACTGCCGACCCTTTTATTTTGTACATTCAGATATCATACACTTACAACAAATATAGTTATTTGACTTTTTTTTTTTTTGGTTCCAGGGATCGAACTCACATTTATTCTACTTTGAAGTCAACTTTCTACCTTTTTTTTTCAGAAGCAGATGAAATTAATTTCATTATTTTCTCATCAGACCTAGCTTTTAACTCAGGATAATACACAGGGTGAACTGTTCTCATTAGATTTAACTTCTAATAGCATTTGGTTTTGGGGGGAAAAAATTACCTTAAACATGAAGATCAGTCAGTAAGTACTGAATATAATGATGAATAAAGAGTGCTGTAGGCTTATTCATCCTGTAAAAATTTTCTCCTATCATTTCTGGAGGTGATCTTTCCCTCCTTAGCCCAGTGGATTACTCATCAGAGAGTTAATTATTTTTATGCAAGGATGTATGAAACAGCAGGGCCAGTCTGGCTAGTTGACCTAAACATGCAGATTGTGTGCTATTCAGTCCTCTACCTTTATGCTAAACTGTGGCTGCAGAGGCAGGAACCACAGGAAATACACACACCTTGCATTCCAGAAGCTGTTTTATACAAGAAGGTTTTATAAATAACCACAAGTTCTCCTTATCTATCAAATAGCACATCCAAGCTCCTTCGCATTCCCTGGAGAAGTACGTGCTCCCTAGAGAAGTGCCGAGAGAGAGGAAAAAAGAAAGACTGCAGGTTCACTCCCTGGGGTTCTTAAACCCTAAGCTGCCAATGTTTGTGTGTGCAGTGACAGGAACTCCTGATTGCTGAATTGGTTGTCTTAAAGAAAAGAAAAATGGAATGGAGAGTCCTTTGGTTGAGTTTTATCTACATTTCTAGAAATAAAATGCCTTTCATTGAGACAGAGAGAGACAGTGAGAGAGAGAGAGAGAGAGAGAGACAGAAAGAGAGAGACAGAGAGACAGAGAGAGACAGAGACAGAGAGACAGAGACAGAGAGAGAGAGATTATTGGGCCACATTCACTATCAGGCAAAGAAGACTCTAAGAGGAATTTTTCAGCTCAGTGCTATTCAAACTATGTTTCGAGCAACAATATTTTCTTCATATTAATACATTTAGAAACACACACTTGAGCTTTTTGGTGGCAAAGCGAGAAGAGAAGAAGGAAGTCTCTCAATTTAATGCTAATACATACTCGAGGTGCTCACCACTTGGCGCTGACCTGCCTGTCCTACTTGTCTGGGGTAGGTGTGGATGTGTACTGTGCAGAAATGCGTGATAGGCTCTCCATGCTGAATCCTATCACCCTCTCCATTTTTCACACTCAGCAGAGTAACCTGCACTATCTTAATTCTCACTGTGTCTTACAAGCCATTCATCCCTTTTTCTTGGCTTCCAAGGACTAAACTGACAAGCAAAATGGCAAATAGAAAGATCTCACTGTGCAGGGAGAAGGGAAGGTCCTTCTCTTGATCTATGTGCTTGAGTCTTACTTAGGCCACTAAAAGTGATCTCTTTTCCCTCACTGTTTGGGGTAAGATTTTTAGTCTTTCCTCAATCCAGCCCATCTCATCTGCTTTTTACCATCAAGGGTTTATCTGAAGTCTCGGGTCTAATATTGTTACTTTTCTGATTTCTCTAGCAAAGTGTGCCTCTTTCTTTCCCCTCCAAAAAATCTTTTCAATAATTTTGAGAGGACATTGGGATAGAAGAAAGGATATTTGTGTGCTCAATTCCCTTTTTGAAATTTAAGGACTGTATTTCACTTTATTGCCTTTTAAAATCACTATCAGAGGGCACATACTTACTACCTTATCTATTAGACAGAGAGAAGTCAACTTCATTGACTATTATAGTTCAGGGCGCCTCCTCCTAAATACTTCACATCAATTATCAGCTAACCTGTCTGATTACACAATCGTCTTCTAAGTTAATGGCTTTTCAGTAATTCCATAGCTTTTCTTGATGATTCTTGACCCCTTACTTTTTGGTGATGTCCTTTTGAAATATAATTACAGAGATAAACGACAGTATTTAATAAGCACATGAACTTCATAACATCATCTACTTAACTACTATTGCTTCATTAGATTGGTCTGTTGAACACAGAAGTACAAAATATTTCTAGTTCAATAAAGTCAATAGTAAGGTTGTAAAAGCCAGTTCAGCTGATATCATCCGCTTTAAAAATGTTCTTTTCCCTTATAAATAGTAATCATTTTCAGTACCGAGATAACAGTCAGGCTGACTTTATCTGCATACTACCTGTTGCCAACAAAGGATCTTTCTATAATATTCCATAAGGTCATTTGCTTTCTACTTCTGTAGTCTACTTGGAGTGATTTAAACTGTAGGCTCACCTGGAATTTTTCAGCTATACAAAGTAGCCCTATTGAATATAAACAAAAGATTAGAAAACATCAATAATTGGATTGATGAAATATTCTCCACTTGGTACAGCTACTTGATACTGCTACAGAATCATGGCTTACTGCACAGAAATAATATGTCCTACATTTCCCCTACCTTTATTAAGGTATAGTTGATGAATAAATATTGTGTATATTTGAGGCATATAATCAGATGCTTTGATACATATATACATTGTGAAATGATTACAGTCAAGCTGATTAACATATTCATTCCTTCATGTAGATACTTGATGGTGAGGGCACTTAAGATCTACTTTCTTAGCAATTTTCAAATATACAATGTTGTATTCTTTACTCTAGTCATCATACTGCACTTCATATTTCCAGAAACTATCTATTCAGCGTAACCACAACTTTGCACCCACTGATCAATATCTCATTTTCCCTAATCTTTAGATTCTTGCAAGTATCACTCTCCTCTCTCCTTTTATAAATTCAACATTTATAGATCCCACATATGAATTAGGTAATATGGTACTTGTCTTCCTTTGCCTGGTTTATTTTAATGAGCATATTAATGCCGGTCACATCCATGTTATTGCGGATTTTATTCTTTTTCATGGGGGAATATTATTCCATTGTGGATATGTACCACATTTTCTTCATCTGTTCATCAGTTGCTAGGCACTTCAGTTGTTTCTGTTCCTTGGTTATTGTGAATAATGCTGCAGTGAACATAGGAGTACAGATACCATTTGCACATATGCCCAACAATGGTTATTCTAGCTTTAATTTTTTTCAGAAGCCTTTATACTGTTTTACATAATGGCTGTACTAATTTACACTCCCATCTACAGTATGCAAGTGTTTCTTTTTCTTCACATTCTTGCTAGTATTTATTATCTTTCATCTTGTTGATAATAGCCATTCTAACAGCTGTACGATGATAGCTCATCTTGATTTTAATTTACATTTCCTTGATGATGAATGTGCTAGACAGTTTTGTCTTTTTGGGGGGAGTCTATAATTTTATAATAGCAATTCTTTTAATTCATGCATATTAGTTATACAAACCAGTGGGTATCGTTTTGTCATGTTTGTATGTATATTTGTACTTTGATCATTCTACTCTCATTCTTCCTTCTCTTTTACTCTTCCCTACCCTGATCTTTATCTTCTCTGTACTTTCATGAATCTCTTTTTTGCTTAAAAAAATTCCCTATATTCCTCATATGAGCAAAAACTGCAATACTTAACTTTCTGAGTTTTAGAAAGCTTTCTGCCAGGATAACAACATCCCCGAGACGATTAACTTATAAAGAGAGTGTTTCTTTTGGGTCACAGTTTGGGGGTTCCCATCCATGATGGATTGGTTCTCTTGTTTTCAGCATGTGATGAGGCACCACATCATGGCAAGTGGTATGGTAGAGCGAACTTCCTTACATCATGAGTTACAAAGGAAAACAAAAAGTATCGCTTCCCCATTGACTGTTCTGATACCTGTGTCAAAAGTCAGTTGACTACAGAAATGTGGGTTTGTTCCTGGCCACTTTATTCTGTTACACTGGTCTGTGGGCCAGTTTTTATGCAATCATCATTCTACCTGGTTACCCTAGGTTTGCACGATAGCTCGAATTCAGGAAGACTGATGGCCCCAACTGTGTGCTTATTATTCAAGATTGCTTTGGTTATTCAGGGTCTTTTGTGGCTCAGACAGAGACAATTTAATTCCTTCTGTTTTTATTTGGCTGCCTTTCATTTCTTTTTCTTGCCTAACTATGTTGAATAAAACTGCTGAGAGTAGACATCTTTGTTTTGTTCATGATCTAAAAGAAAAGCCTTCAGCATTTAACCATTGAGTATGATGTTAACAATGAGTTGGTTATTTGTGGCTTTTACTATGATGAAGCATATTCCTTTTAAACTAAACTTGTAGGTAGTATTTCTTTTTTAAATCGTAAGATGTTGAATTCTGTAAAATAGTTTATCTCTGATTTCTATGTTTTCTTCTGTATGGATCTGTGTTGTCAAACTCCTTGCAAGAAAAGTGATCATTTTATGTTATTAAATTTGTTAAAGATTTTTGTGTCCAAGTTCATCAGAAAGATTAGCCTATAATTTTCTTTTCTTGAAGTGTCCTTGTCTTGTTTTAGTATTAGGGCAATCCTGTCCTGAAAGTGTTCTGTCCTTTTCAACTTTTTGGAAGTTTTTGAGATTTTTTTGGCATTAATTCTTCAAATATTTGGTGATTTTCACCAGTGAAGCCAACAGGGCTTGGGCAATTCTTTGTTGGGAAGAGTTTGATTACTTATTCAATCTCCTTTTTCATTAATGACCCATTATATTTCTATGTCTTCATGATTCATTTATGGTAATTTCATGTATCTAGAAATGATCAATTTCTTCTAAGGTATCCAATGTGTGTATACTTATTTATTGTAGTCTCCTATGATCTTTTGCATTTCTTATTATCAATTATAATGTCTCTTTCATTTATAATTTTATTTATTTGAGTTTTCTCTCCTTTTTTCTGGTTTATCCTGTTAAAGGTTTGCTACCTGAGTTTATCTTTTCGAAAAAACAACGCTTAGCTTGATTGGTCTTTAGTTTTTCTGCTCTAATTTCATTTATTCCTACCCTCTCTAATCTTGATTGTTACTTTTTGCTGACTTTGGGCTTAGTCTTTTGCTGCTTTGTCTATTTCCTTGTGGTATAATGTAGGTTCTTGTTTAAGACCTTTGGAAACGTTCTGTTTTCTAATGCATTTATCATTATAAACTTTCCTCTTATAATTATATTTGATGCTTCTCATAAGTTCTATTATGTTTTGTTTTCACTTTCATTTGTCTCAGTCTATTTTTTATTTGCATTTTGATTTCAATAGCTGATAAACTCTTCCAAGTGTATGTTGTTCTATTTTCAAGTATTTGTGATTTTTTGCATTTTGCTTCTGTAATTGGTATCTAGTTTTACACCATGTGGGTGGAAAATCTGCTTGAATAATTTCTACCTTATTAAATGTATTAAGATTTGATTTTGCCCAAAATGTGATCTGTCACTATGAATGCTTCATGTGAACTTTAGAAAAATATATATTCTACTTCTGTGGCTAGATTATTCTGTATGTCCGTTAGGTTCAATTAGACTATAGTGTGTTCAAGTCCACTGTGTCCCTGTTGATTTTCTGTCTGAATGATCTATCTAATGCTAAAAGTGGGTTATTAATATCCTCTATTATTTTGTATTGCTTCTTATATCTTCAATTTTGTTAATATTTGCTTTATATTTAAGTGCTCAAATGTTGGGTGTATATATATTTACAGTTGTTCTATCCTCTTGATGAATTTATTCCTTTATGATTATATAATGACATTTTTGTCTCTTTTGACAGCTTTTGCTTACATGTGCATTCTATCTGATATAGATATAGATATAAAAGAGAGATATGCTCTCTTTTAGTTTCACTTTGCATGGAATATTTTTTCTCCAACTTTTCCATTTCATCCTATGTACTTCATCAATGTTAAAAAATATCTTACATATTGTATGTAGTGTATTACCCGAGTTTTTTTTTTTTTATTCCATTTGGCCACTTGGTGTTTTGCTGTATGATTTAATTCATTTAAATTTAAATTAATTATTGATGCGTAAATTCTTAATATTGCTATTTTATTAAGAGTTTTCTGTTTTCCAGTTTCTCTTTCCTTTCTTTGCCCCTTGTGATTCGATGATTTTTTTTGTAGTAGCATACTTTCTTTATTCTCTCTTTTTCTTTTTTGTATCTGTTATAGGCATTCTTTATTTGTTATTTATGATTTCATGGAACATTATATATTTATAACTGCCTTTAAGTATGTCAGTTGTTAACCTGATAACAACTTAACTTTAGTCATATAACAAAACTATACTGCTCTTCCCATTTTGTTCTTGTTGTCACATTTTACATCTTTTTATTTGTCCGTTCATTGACACACTCTTTGCCTATAGTTATTTTTAATATTTTGTTTTAAACACTTATACTTGAGTTAAAAGAAGACTTAGGACACTTAATGATGTTACTGTATTCCAAAGCACCTTGAAGGCAGAGACTGTCTCAATTCATTTCTACCTCCTCTACCTCCTAAACTGCTACAAGCACAGGGCCAAGTACATTTCTCTTTGTACAGTATACTTTCATTTTGATGGTCTAACAAATGCTAGGCAGGCAGTTTCTTTGGGGGGGAAGAGCATCTTTTTAAAAGACCACTATTCTCTCTTTCCTTAAGTTTCTGGCAACTAAAAAAGACACAGATATCTTAGTCTGCATATGCACATATACATGTACAATATGTATATGAGGTGTGATAGAAACAGTGAATATTTAAATTCAAAACATTTATTACACTAATGGACACACTGCTTTTAATCCCTCTTAATACTTCTCCGCCCTTCAGACACATGTATCCCATCATTCTGTACATTTTCTAAAGCAGTTTTGATCATCATCTTTTAGGAGTGTCTTTAATTGTGCTGTCATGGCTGCCTCAATGATCTGAGTCCATTCAAAATTTCTACCTTCTATGGTCATTTTACCTTTGGGGAAGATCCAGAATTCACAAACCATCAGGCCTAGTGAAAAAGGTGAATGAGGACGCCCCCTAATGTTTTTATGACTCTACCTTTCTGTTGGATGGCACTCAGCAGCAGCATTCACAGTACTCGGATCACAACTCTTGAAGACAGTGACGAGTGTCTTTGGAAAACTTTCAGAACTGCTTCAGAATGTGGCAAGAATATGGGATAAATGTGTTCAACACAAAAGGGAACATTCTGAGGGGAATTCATGGCAGTATGACTTTTATTATAATAATTAAAAATGCAACCATTCACCATATATTGTAATCATATCTCGTGTGCTATTTAAATCCTGTGCACAACGTTATCTAAGTAAAGTTCAAAAATTGTTTAATTAAAAGCAACATTCTCTTGCTCCACATCTCTCAACTGTCAATACTATTCTCAGAGGAATATACTTTTTTGCTCTTTTGACTGTTTCTTCTGAAGGTTACTGATTAATTTCTTAAATACTTTGACCTGCTGATCTTGCAAGACCATGCTAGGCAGGCCCGCTGAACAGCTGTGACCCTGGAGATACCTATTCATTGCTTTCTTAGGTTGGTTGTTACATTGTTTCCTGAACTCTGATTAGTTTCTTATATATCTCGATTGCTTTCTAACAGGAGCATGAATTTTGGCATATTTAAAAAATTCATTTTATCTTTTTCTCATCATTAAGAAACGCTTCATCTAGGTACAGGATTCTAGCTTAAAACTTGTTTGACCTTGTGCTTTTGGCATTGGCTGTCGATGATAAAATTTTTCTCATTTCTTTGTAGGCAACTAAATGTTTGCACTTAATTCTTACAAACGCTGTGAAATGTTCCACCGCAGTTTTGAGGTATGAGACTTCTAATATTTTTATTCTGTCTGGACACTTAGTAGGTTGCTATATTTGGAAAACTCAAGTGCATTAGCTCTAGGAAAGTCTCATTTTGTTTCTTCTACCAATTCCTCCTATTCATTTTCTCAGATATTTTTTCCAGAACATCTATTTCGTTGGATGTTAGACTGTCTGTATTGTGTTTCTGTCTCCCATTTTTCCTCTTTTAGTTTCACAGTGTTTTGAAAATTTCCATTATCATATTTCAATTATATTTTAAGTTTAGCAGTCATATTTTTAATTCTCAAGAACTCTTGTTCTCTGATCATACCTATTTCATAGAATCTTAATCTTTTCTTTCTTTTTTTCTGATGCAAAATATTTCCCTTTTAAGCTGTACTACTCCCTTACCAGCCGAGTAGCCTAACTGTGGTTGCTGTTTTGTCCAATAATGCTCCTTTTCATACCGTTCCTCCTTCTTGTCCTCTTTGGGGTTCTGGGAGTCATTTCTGTTTCTTTTGATATCATTTTCTTGCTATTTCTCTTTCCTCAACTCTTTACTGATCCTTTCATGCTTATTCATATGTAAGACTAAGACAATGCTGTGAGATTTTTGAACATATTTCTGACTTTTTAACTGTTGGCTTTTATTTAGGTTCAGCTGTTTAGAAATAAGTATAATGCCTTAGGTACCATAAATATTAAATATAGATGTTTTGTTTCAACTTCCACACTACTTTTCCCTATGAAATTTATTCAGTTTAATTACAGAAGAAACTTCTTTCATTTTCCTAGATATGCCAGCCTATTCTGCTTATCTATGAAAGTGAAGGCTGGTGAGTTGGACTTTCTTGCTTTCAGACCTTAAAAGAATCATGTTGCTTTTCTGTCTTTCTAACTCATGCCTTCTATGATGCCTATTGTTTCTGATTTCCTTGATCTTTGTTAATAACAGATCATTTTCATTGTATCTGTTGACATTTTTGCCCAAATTCTAGTCTTGTACTTTATTACTTCTAGATTTCATTCCTTTAGAAATTTGGTAATATTTCTTATCAGCAAATGTCCCTCCTTCATTACTTCTTCTCTTTGCTTCTTGTGAATTACTGCTTTGGTATTCCTTTGCTGTGATTTTCATTGAGGATTGGCAAGAGAAGAAGGTAAGACAGTGAATTTGAGTCTGTGCTGGAAATTGTAGATCTTACTTAATTGTAAAGCACTTTAGTTTTTGCTCAATGGTCTACAGTTTCAGTTACACAAGATGAAAGCGTTCTAGAGATCTCTTGTACAACATTTTACAAATAGCAGTGCTGCATTGTATACTCAAAAATTTGCTGATAGGATGTCTCATGTTATGTTTAACACACACACACACAAAAACAACAGACAAAAAATTATAAAAATGTAAAAAATAAAGTGAGATAACATCACAGGGGCTTTTCTTTTGGCAGTCGCCTCTTTCTGTTCCTTAAGCAATGATCAGTGACATTTTCAGTAATCAGAAGCAGGTCTTTTAGGCTTGTGAGAACCAGCTTATCTCTGTGAAATGAGTTTATGATCATGGTTGTGAGGAATAGATAAAGACAGAGAAGTGAGTGGAGACAGAAATTCCAGAGACCATATCAAATAAGATTATTTAAAGGGATGCAGAGGCAAAAAAACCAGTAGATTCAGAAGAAGAAAATAAAACCAGACAGTAAGGGCAAATGAGATCACATTTAGTGATAAGTGCAAGTAAATGTTAAGAAATGCTGTGAAAGTCGTTAGATGCAGCTTCTCAAAGGAGCGCTTCCCACACTACTGAAAGATTTTGAGATGTTCTGATCTAATGGAAAAAATGAGAAAAAAAATTTCCACTGCTTTTGCTCTGCAACTTTTAATTTGGGATTATTTTAGCTGCAGGACTCGGGAAGATTAATCAAACAACTGTTTCATTTTCCAAACAGCCTTCAGTGTATTTCATCCTATCACTTTCTCATTCAAAATTCAATCTATCCTTACACAATAATAACCTTGATAAATAGAAAGAAGTCAAATGTGATTAGGCTTGCCCTGAGAAACAGGCAAAATATTTCAGGGCCATTTACAGTTAGTCCAGAATTCAACTGGATATGATCATCTTTTATGTTGGCCCAGAGTCTTCCTTAGTACCAGATGAATGTTCCGTAGGCAGAGCTTCATTTAGCTCATATTGTTTTGGGGAACCTGCAGGCGCTCCTAACCAAGTACCAAGTACAGATGTCTTACCCTATTGTAGACTTTAAGCATTATTCCAACATTCTCTGTTACACCTGAACATACTTCACACACACACACACACACACACATACACACACACACACCTGCACACACATTCCTCACATCAAACACATCCCCATTGTACATTCTCTTGCAGTCCTTCACTTAACACACTGCCTTGCCAGTTCACACAAACCAAGATGCACCCTATGACACTGTATATAGAATTCATACATAAATTTACCCTGATAAACACAAAATCTCCTACATGCCACACATCACACACGTGTGCTGTATACAAGCAACTCCTGCACTCTCCCCTCCACCCCAAGCAACAGCTTTCACAGACACCTGGATGCAAACATCCTCCTGTATGTGAACAAACCCCACAGCCCTCCTCTCAGGTACCACATGCATGCATGGGCCCTTCCCCCATTCTCTAGTTTCCATTTCTCTTTGCCCTCCACTTTCTATTTCAGAGCCTTTTCTCAAGGAAATATTCTGAAACTTGAATCAAATGCCCTTTCTTGAAACTATTCTCCTTGACCCTCTATCCATGAGTGCTTTACATGTGTCATTGATTTTTAAAACATCTGCCTTCTTACACTTCCAAGCCAAACTGAGGGTATACAGAAGGCATCATGGGCCATGCAAAGTCTCTAGCTCTCTTCTGGACTTGCTGTCTTTTTAAGTTTTTATCTGGTCTGGAAATCAACAGGGGATTCCAAGGCCTACTAGGGTCCAGTGGTTTGTTCTGATGCACTACCAGTCAGAAATTTGTTCTCAACTTTTCCCCAGAGTCCTCTCTAGTGCTTTCATGATACCAAAATTATGATGAGTTTCAGTGGTAACCTGTAATACATCTCAGTGAGATTGAGATGTGAGGATCAACACCTCTATCCTATTTGGTGTCCCCAATTCAAATTTCTATCATATTTTCCCTTGTTTTTTTTTTTGTAAATATATATGTATACTAGTCAGACATGAATAACATAGTGAACAAATAGCAATGCAAAAGTAATGTGTGGAATTGACACCACAGAAAATTTGATTAGTAAAATAGAAGACAAACTTCAGAATGTTCCAGACACATTGAAAAGGGGAAGAAAATCAAGAGAGTTGTGAAGAAAATATGGCAGAGAGGTGCAATAGATATCAGCAACAAATAAAACACAGCTAAAAGACAGGTGAGAACCTATGAAACAGTAGCAGTACTGAAGATAAATACCTGGGGAAAATGTTTCCTATCTCAAGGAAGGCATTCAATCCACAAAATAAGAACATTCATTGGATTGTATGAAAAATTAATAGAAACAGATTTACATCAAGTAAATAATTGTCACAATGAAATAATTCTCTCATTGTAAAGCCTCTACATCCCACCTAAACCAAAACTAACTGGATACAATGATAGTTATCCACAAAGAACCAAGATCAGATTACCAATAGTGTTCTCCAAAATACTAAATTGAAGAAGAAAACAGATCACCAACCAAAGATATGAGAGGGAGCGAGGTTGTGAGGTAAGATTTATAAATTAGAATGAAGTGCCAAATTTTCATTTATCTTTGAAAGAAGTGACGTATGTCTATATCTGCTTTGAACATAAGTAGATCTAAAGTTCCTCCATCAAGAAGCTTTTACTATTTATGGTGATCATTTAAGAAAAACAATAAAATGTTGGTGCAAATGTACATAAATAATTATTTAGATAAAAAGTAGAACATATTATAATTATAAAAGAATGGCATATAATATAAACACAATACAGGCATACCTTGATTCACAAACTTAATTTGTTTCATGATTCTGGGAAAGATGGCTGTGGTCATGTTTACCGCTCAGTATGGTGTTTGTCACTGATGTGGTGTTCATGAACAGAACCAAAACTTTGCTGAACACTTCCATTTTGCAAATCGAATTGTTCACAAACAGAAGTGCTCCTAAACTTACTCAACAATAAAGAAGGTAGAAATCTCAAGGATACAGGGGTAGTCTGAGATTTCATGGAGAAAAACCAAACTGCATGGGAAGTACTTGAAAGAATCAGCAACTGGGATCTCGTCTTATTAAAATTTTTTGCACATCGAAAGAAATCACCAACAGAGTGAAAATAAAACCCACAGATTGAGAAAATATTTTTGCCAACTATCCCTCAGACAAAGGACTTTTATCTAGAATGTATAAAGAATTGAAAAAAATCAGGCCCCCAAATTTAAAGACCCATTCCAAAAATGGGCATCTGAGATGAATACACAAGTCTCAGATGAAGAAATACAAGTGGCAAATAAATATATGAAGAAATGCTTAACATTATTGGTCATTCAAGAAACGGAAATTAAAACAGCACTGAGATGTCATCTCACTCCAGAAAGAATGGCTATCATCAAGAAATTAACTGATATCAGATGCTGGCAAGGCTGTGGGGAAAAAGGAACCCTTCTCTATTGTTGGTGGCAGTATAGACTGGTTCAACCACTGTGGAAATCAGTGGGGGAGATTCCTCTAAAAACTAGAATTAGAGGTTCCATTCCACTCAGCTATTTCACAACTGGGTATTTTCCAAGAATACTTGGAAACATCATACCACAGCGATATACATATACCCATGTTTATAGAAGCACAATTTGTAATAGCTAAATCTTGGAAACAACCTAAATGTCCATCAACTGAGAAATGGATAAAAAAGATGTGATGTTTTTATATAATGAAATACTACCCAGCCATAAAGAACAATAAACTCGAAGCCTTTATAGGTAAATGGATGTAACTGGTAACCATACTCGTAAGTGAAATGTCAGTCTTGCATGTCTAAACACCATATTGTCTTGCTAATGTAAAAAAACTGAAAATAAATAAAATCCAAAAGTTACAATAAATATAGTAAAAAGGAAAAAACTGCTCAAAGGGAAATTATATTGTTTGATCAATCTAGCATGCCTGTATCTGGTAGCCTGAGCAATTACTTCGAGGATAATAATATGCAATATAACAACCATTGTTAAATTCCTGTCATCTTGTTTTGAAACTCTGTATTTCCTTTGCTTTTTATGTTGCTGTCATCATTTTGCATTTGTTGATGATTTTAATTGTTTGTTTGCTTCTTGATTTTTCTTTTGTTCTCTTTAAAATAAATGAAATAAAATTATTAATTAAGTCTGTATTATTCCAGGTCTCTAGTGGGGATTAAATGTTTGTCTACAGATCTCCCTTAAGAAACCACATAGCAAAACTTCTAGAGAATTGAATTTAACTCCAGGAGACATTTTGTGTTTAAGAAATCCTGGTGCCTCTCTCTCTTGGGGGTCTATACTCTATTTTTTTGAGTGTGTACTTTTAAAATTCTTCCCAATAAATCCCTTTATGCGTCTTAAAAAAAACAAAAGTGTTTGTGAATCGAGTATTACTGTAATTGTGTTTGCAATTTACATTTGTTGGTAGTTTGTAATTGGATCCTGTACTGATAAGTGTCGTAAAAGGAAGTCAGATATACTATTCTGCTCTTGATGTTGCTTGTTAACTCCAATGATCACTTAATTATCATCTACTTATTCACTCAGTAGCATATGAGATATTTCATTGGTTTCTCTGTGAAAATTTTCTTCTTGTTTGTATGACTCTAGCTTCCCGGTTTTTTTTTTGTTTTTTTTTTGGAGGGGTACCGGGGATCGAACTCACAACCTCGTGCCTGCCAGGCAGGCGCTTGGGCAACTGAGCTAAATCCCTAGTCCTATTTTTTGAGACAAGGTCTCACTATGCAGTTCAGACTGGCCTTGAACTCACTTTGTAGCCCAGGCTGGTCTCGAACTCACAGTGATCCTCCTGCCTCAGTCTCCCGAGTGCTGGGATTAAAGGCGTGCGCCACCACACCTGGCTTTTCTACTTTTTAAACTAATTCTCCATGTCTTTGGCTCATTTCTTATTTTCTTCTGGACCGACAGATATGGATTGACCCAAGAATTGGATCCTGAGCCACTTTTGTTGTTCTGACTATACTGGTCTTGTAGGTGACTGCATTTCACTACATGATTGTAAACAGCAAAGAGTAAAAGGACCTCAAATTTGTATCTCCAACCGTGATGTCCCTGCTGGCCTTCTAATTTATCAGGACATATCTGGTTCCTACAGAATATCTCTGGATGTTGAACATAATTCTTAAATCTGAAATGACTGAAATACAGACTTAGTTTCTCTTTAAAGCTGTACCTTTTCTAGTCTTTTAATATGTAAGCAAATTGTACCATCATTTATCTGACTGCTCAAGCCAAAAAGCGTCACAATAATCTAAGCTTTCTCCTTTCCTCTCAGTTCTCTGCATTGAATCCATAAGTCAATCCTCTAATCTCTACTTCAAAAACAACTTGTGAGTATGCTCATTCCCTCTTAGCTCTTGCACCACCATTCTAGTCTAAATCACCACCGTATTCTGCATATACTTTTAAAATGCTTTCTTCCCTCTCTGCACCCATTCCCCATAACTTCACTGCCAACAATAGCAGGAGTGACACTCTGAAAATATAATTCTTTTCATGTCCACGCCTAAAATCCTCTTGTGGCTTGCCAGTTTTTCTCCGAATAAAGCCCACATTGTTTACCTTGTTTAACAAACACCTACATGACCGGGGTACTGAGCTCTTTCAACACCAATTTCCAACCCTCTGTCCTTATCTTACTATGCTTGAGTCACTTTGACCTAAGATAATATACACAGTTAACCATCAACATGTGCATGAGTGTGCATAAAATGGAATAGGAAAGAGTGGTAGTATTCAATATTTTATGCTGAGAATACTCAATATTAGAGAAAGAAGATTTAGATCTTTACCTTACTTACCATACCGAAATACATCTCAAATATGTTAACAATTAAGTGTAAAAAAAACTAATAATAGATAACTTCAAATTTTGGTGTTATCAAAAGAATGAATAAAAATATCAGATTACCCACAAGTAGAATACTACTGAATATATCAAAAGCTATATATCTGCCCAAATTTAAAAGCCGTAATTGAGATACAGCAGTTGGTTAGTATTTTGTGTACTCAAAAATGTCTTTTTCTTGGATATTTCCTCCACTGCTTCAAATTTATAAATTCATGCAACTCAAGAGAGTTGGTAAACATTTACTTGTGATTTTTATATCTTCTAAGTTTTGAGTGTCTATTACTGTCATAATTAAAATGTGTGCTACAATTAATATGAAATTAATATTAAGCCCAAACTTCAGATCTATAAACATATCAGATGATCATTTATAATCTGACTTCTTTTTCATTCAAATTGGTGCAAGACTGTATATATTATGTAGCTTTTCATTGTTGATACAAAATCCCTAAGGTTTATTTTGGCTCAGGGCTTGAGAGGTTTTAGTTCAAAGTCAGCTGGCTCTGTTGGTTTAGGGTTATGCTGAGGTAGAATATTACAGTGAAGAGTGAATGAGAAGGGAGGCTGCTTGCCACATGGCAGAAAGGAAGCAAAGAGGGAGGAGAGTCCATGGTCCCATGATTCCTATCAAGGCCACACCTCCAGTGTGTTAACTTCCTTCCATTAAACCCCACCTCTGAAAGTTTCCATCACCTCTCAACGGTAGCACTACCGGGAATCCAAACCTTCAACAAACAAGTCCTTGGGATAGATTTAAGGTTCAAAAACATAACATTGGGCATCCAAAAACTCCTGTAGTACTCCATGGGATAATGGTTTGTGTACAGTCCATCAATTCATTCTGTCTTATGTAGTAGAAAGTGAATGATGGATAAAATATAGACTTTGGAGTCGATCAGTTCTAGGTTCATCTTCCAGGTATATAACTTACATTTATCTCTTTGGTGTGGTCAATCTATCATCCCTTCTAAATTGTATGCATAAAATAGGGAGTACTAAATGAGGTGGTATATGTAAAGCATGTAGCACTTAGAAAATACTCGATACAAGTTAGTATTCTTTTTGTCTTCCACCTGCCCCTCTGTTGTTACAAACAACTCAATATCTGATATTTGCGTGTTCACCAGGATCTAGTTGTTATAAATACTTGTTTTATTTATTTATTTTTATTTATTTATTTATTTTTATTTAAGAGAAAAAAAGACACATATAAGAAAGACAAAAAGCAAAAGAGACAAACAACCAACTAGAGTAAATGCACAACAGTAACATTATAGGTTTACAAAACAGGATGATAGAAACTTGACAATGGTTGCAATATTGTGTATTGTTATCTTCAAAATGGTTGTTTACATTAACAGATATAGACATGTAAAACTGATTTAATCATATGAGTATTAACTGTTCTTTCTCAATAACTAATACATCCAGCAGTATGTTCGTTTTAGTTATCTCACATATGCATATATACAGATTTATATCTTTTCCTTTCCCCTCCCTCTTTCCCCCTTTTCCCTTCCCAAAGAAATACTTGTTTTATAATCTGAGGGAGTCAACTAGCTATCTGTGAGTTATATATTGTAAGATGGAGGTTGTATTTTCCACATAGAGTTACATGATACATGGTGGCAGAACACTAGCTCAGCTGAGACTCAATTCACCAGAGCATGGACAATATCTTCCTAGTATGTATGTGCTGCAATTCAGTCACCTTTTGCTGAGTTATCCTGTAGAAGCCAGCCAGCCCCCAGATATCAGTAACTTTCAACTAGAAAAAATTTTCACTCATCTCTCAAAGCATTTACAGGTCAAGTGCAATTCTGCATCATATTTTCCTCATTCTGAGAAGCAAGCTAAAGGGGCAGGCCCATTTTTAGACATGTTTCTCTCAAGGGAGAGGGAAAAGAGAAAACCGTATGTTTATAATGGCTCTGAAAGTTTCTGCTTAACAATGGCACATGGCTCTTCTGCTCTAGTTTCACTGGCCAAACCAAGTTACGCACCTTAGCTTGGTGTCAGAGTAATAAGAAGGATATCATCTTGCAGGAATGACTTAGTAATAAAATTATGGGTTAAGCCAATGGCAGAAAATGAAACAACATAATCTGACAATATAAACTGACCCAGCTAGTCTGTCAAATATATGGCTCTGTAGGTAACCATAGAATATCTAAAGCTGAGGTTACACCACTCTAATTTGAGTGAAATGGTATAATTTATGTACAAATACAGATTAATCATTTCTAAATTCTGTTAGGTTTATCGTTGTAGAGTGTAACCAAAACTTATTTTGGGTGCTTTAATACTTTAGCGTATGTTTTCTGTTCTGGAGAAATGCCCTCCTTCAGCTATGATGGAATGCGGGTGCCTCCTGGCTCCTTAAAGGGTCTGAACAAGAATGACTCATTCTTGAACAGAATTTCTCTGTGTTTTGTACAACCACAGTTGAAGGTGTTTCCCACTGTACTCATTACACAGAGGCCCATAGGATATCATCAGAGTATTTTCTGCAGAAATAAAGCTTGTTTCTGTAGAGTAACGTGTATACTATTCTTCTTCAGATACGACTAGAGAAAAGACCCATCACATTTGTCTTGTTGGACTGTCATTGCTAGAAATATTCCTGTCCAATTCATTGCCCAACTCTGTAGTCACTTGCTTGATTCAGCTACCTGGTAAAGTTTTTTCTCTGTACTGACTTTGAGCAGTTCTTATTCCATTTCCCCCATGATATCCAGATTTATGTTTTTAAAAACTAACTGTCACAATGTTTTGGAAAACGTTTCAAATAATTATTCCTGAAAAAAGAAACATGAAATATAATGATAAACTAACAAGAGTAAAGTGTTTTAGTTTATGTTATCATATCAATAGGCAGAGAACATTATGTACAACAGTAATGTACTTTAAAAAACTTAGCTCTTACGGCCTAAACTGCAAAACTATTGAAAGTGGTGCACATGTGCCATGAAGTGTTATATGTAAGGTTTTAATTTATCAGTTCTCCAGCTAGAATGTAAATGTGATGAAGACAGAAAGCCAAGTTATTTCTGCAGTCCTATCTAGCTCCAAAGGGAAGGAAACATTTCCCTTACTGAGAGAACCTTGTTAAATGGTAGAACACAGGGAAGTTAAATAATTTGTCTTAGATCATACAGGTAGAAAGTGGCAAAAGTGGAATTAGAAATGAGTGTCATGTCATTTCAGAGTTTATGCACTTTGCATTCTACCAGGATTTCCCAAAGTGATGCAACACAGGTAAAATCGATGATGGAGGAGACATTTTTGGCTAATATGTGTAAGAACCTTTAAATTTAATTAAATTATTTTGAAAAGTTTTTATGCTTCTGAATTGATGAATCATAGTTGCGTGCTTATATAACATCTAATATGACGTTTCCATGTCTATATCAATTGTAGAATGGTTAAATTCAGTTAATTAACCTATTTATCACTTTGCGTACTTCTTTTTTGTGGTGAGATATTTGAAATTTACTCTTTCAGCTATTTGGAATACATAATATATTACTAATAAATCTGGTTATTTTGCTGTGTAATAGATCTCAAAACTTTCCTGTTATCTTTCTAAAACTTTACATCTTCTGACTGATAAATCTCCAATCTTTTCCTTCCAATCTTTTCCTCCCTCTCATTATTATGTGCTGCCAATCCTTATACCTCTCTTTTAAAAAAATTATTAGTACATGTTCAAAGTACATAATGATTACATTCATTGTGGAGAATTGGTACATGCACATGTATTAATTCTTTTTGTCACTTTCCCCTCTGTTTTAGATACTTTCTTGTCCCTGATATACAATACCTGATGACCATGAATTAAAGGAAGAAAGATTTATTTTGGCTCACGGTATGTATTAGTTTCAGTTGGCTCCAAGTCAAGGCAGCATGACAGAGGAGAAGCAGCTTATGGCATGGCAGACAAGATCCAGAAAGAGATCACGGGAAGAGGGAGGAAGAGATTAACCATTTGTGGCCACACCTCCATTGACCTTCTTCTTTTAACCTGATCCCACCTTCTGACAACAAATCAACTATAAACTCATCAGTGGACTGATCCACTGATGATTATCATGCCCCAATGATCTAATCACCTCTTAAATGTCCCATATATAAGTACAAGAAGTTTTGGGGAGGGACATTTAGACATAAATCATAACATTCCATCCCTAGTCCCCAAAGACTCATGTATATCTCTTTATGCAAAATGCATTCAGTTTACCTTTAAGTGTTGCCAAAATCCTAACCATTTCATCATTGCTAAAATATCTAACTCCTAAGTTCCCTCTGAGGCACATGCCTTTTCTCTGTGAGGCTCTGTAAAAATAAAATTAAAGTCAAGCACTTCCGACATAAAAAGGCCCAGGGTAAACATCCCAATTCCAAAAGGAAGAAATAGGGAGAAAGAAATGCATGGGATTAAAGTAAGACTGGAATCAAGTAGGACAAACATTAAATGCCACAACTTCATGTCCAGCATCATGGGCAAATTGTGGTGAGATGTGATCTCCCAAGACTTTGGGCGGTCCCACCGTTATGGCACTGCTGGTGGTTGTAGCCTTCATGACTTCTCTCATAGGCTGGCTTTGCTCATTCTTTGTGGCTTTCCTCAGACATAACATGTTTTTGTGCCTTCCAACATCCTGGAATCTCTACTGCATTTTCAGGCTCACTGTCACAGCTTCATGCACTGCCCACTCAGGATCACACTGCCTGACCTCTCAAGCCTCCTAAAATATGAGTGGATGCCTTCCTGGACCTACAGCTCTTGCATCCTGCATGCACCTAAACCAGCAAGGCATGCATATATATATGATGCCAAGTTCTGAAGTTAAAGGAGAAAATATTTATTTTTGCTCACAGTTTGTAAAGGTTTCAGTCCATAGTCTGGTGGTTCCAAAGCAGGGTAGCATGGCAGAGAGGCACGGCAGAGGAGAAGCAGCTCATGGCATGGCAGAAAGGAAGCACTGAGAGCATGAAGGAAGGAGGAAGTATGAAATACAGCAGAGCACCTAAAGTTCTTGGGGGTTATGTTTCTACAGCACTTGCGAATTGTGAAAAGCTGCATGTTTCGGATATGGTCAGAAGAATGCCTACAAATGCCTATTTTTATAGTCTATATATGCTATGTCTCCTGCAGTTATGTACTTTAATTTAATAAAATATTATATTTATAAAATCTCAGAAAGTGCAGAACATTTTGGCAGCATCTTAGGGATCTTAGGGCTTTAAAAATAAAAATGAGAACACTTGGGTAGCTTCATGTGGTACAGTAACCCGTTACCATGCCGGAAAACTAGTGCATCTGCTGAAGACAGATTACAGAGCAGCAGCCAATCAGCTGCAAGGAGAACTAGATAATGCTCCCAAATTAGTTACTTGCAAACCTCCTCCACCCAAAAAAATAAATTGTGGAGGATATTTGCCTTTTCTGTTAAATTTTGGGAGTTTTCCTGAAAAATTATTAGTTAGGTTCTGAAGAAAAATCCACAAAAGACTGAGGTGCTAATTCTGAACCATGCCTTCTTGGGAGTATACTGTAAACCTTTCCAGGCCACTCCTCCCGGTGACCTATCTCTTCTGACAAGATCCCATCTTCTCACAGAAAGTCAACAGTAAACTCATCAATGAATTAATGCACTGATGATTATTGTGCCTCCATGATCTGGTTATCTCCCCAAAGTCTCACCTATGCATGCGTGAGACTTTTGGAGACAGCTAGATACAGACTATAATATCCTCCCTCTTTATCCCTCCAACTTTCAGTCTCTTTCCCAATTGCAAAAGTTCTGTTCCCCTGTTTGCTCCTATTATTTGTCTGCTATTTTGCTTGTTGGTTTATTTGTACTTTATGTTTCTCATATAATAGAAACCATGCAATATTTAAACTATGTATCAGACTTATTTCTCTCACTTATTTCACTTAACATCATGGTCACAAGGTGCATATAAATGACTGAGATTTATCCTCTGTAGCACAGTAGTACTCTACTGCATATAAATACCACCCTTCCTTTATCTATTCATCTGTTACTAGACATGTAGACCACTCCCAATATTTAGCTACTATGAATCATGCTGCTATAAACATGATGTCTTACCTACTTTTCTCACTACTGAGACAAAATACCCAACACCCAAAGTTAGAGGAGGAAGAATTTTTGAGCTCACAGACTGTAGATGTTTTAGTTCATAATTGGCTGGCTCCAAGGCAGGGTAGCAGAGAAGATAGTCATTACAGAGGAGAGACAGTTCATGGAGGGCAGAAGGTAGCAAAACAGGCAAGCAAAGGACAACAACAGTTTTTCTATCCCTTTTACCCTACCCATGCTACTTAGGGTGGGTATTACAACCTTAATCCTAGTGCCTTTAAGCCTTGCATTGTACCATGAATCTACCTCAGTATCACACACTCTGGATCCAGCCACCTCTGAGGAAGCCCCACCTATGACTGCATGAGGCTTTGGGGAACATCTATACACAGGCTATAGCACATGGATATGCAGGTATCACTTGTAATATGATATCTATAATATTTTTGGGAAGAGACCTGTATGGGTAATAGCTAGGTCACACAGAATGTTTAGATTTAATTTGTTGAGAGATCTCCATACTAATTTTTATAATGATTATACTAGTTTACATTTGTCACTGACATTTATTATTATTTGATTACTTGATGGTAGCCATTCTTTCTGGCATAATATGGAATCGTTGTGTTGTTTAATTGTGCATTTCTCTAATCACAAGAAATGTTGAACATATTTTAATGAATTTATTGAACTTTTTATACTTCTTCTGAGACTTTTTTCTTCACTTCAGTTGCCCATTTTTTGATTGGATTCTTTTTTATTTTGGGAGGTACGATTTTTAGAGTTCTTTATATATTCTAGATATTAGTATTCTGTCTGAGGTGTAGATGACAATTTTTCCCATTCTGTAGATTGTCTCTTCACTCTGCTTGTTGTTTTCTTCGCTGTGTAGAAAACTTTTAAATTGATATGATCCCATTTGTTGATTCTTGATATTACTTGTGCAGTTGGGATTCTGTTCACATAGTCCTGACTATGCATGTGATTTCAAGAGTTTTGAATATTTTATTTTCCAGTAGATTGTTCCTATCTTTATACTCAGACCTTTGATACATTTTGTTTTAGTTTAGTTCATAGATATTAGTAATGTTCTGGATTTCAGCAGTGCCCGGTGTGATTTTATTTCTAATTCCAAGAATGTGAATCTTTTCTTTTTTTCTTTTGATAAGCTTGTCTGTTTTATTTAATGTTTTAATGTATCTTCTTTTCAATTAATTGATTCCTTGTATTTTTTTGTCCAAATTACATTAATTTCTGCTCTGATCTTTATGATTTCCCTCCTTGTACTTTGTTTGCTTTTGCACTGTTCTTATTTTTCTACTATCTTGAAGTGAATATTAATTTATTTATTTGAGTTTGCCCTGTTTTTCTAATGTGAGCCTTCAAAGCAATAAACTTTCCTCTTGGAATGGCCTTTATTTTGTCTCATAGATTTGGGCATGCCATAATGGCATTATCCTTTGATTGTAGGAATTGTTCAATTTCATTCATGACCTAGTGATTTTTCAAGAGTGTGTTATTTAATGTACAATTACTTATAAACCTTATACATTTTTACCAATTTATGTCTAGTTGCAGTGTGCTTTGGACTAATTGTATGCACTCCAACATTGTTGGTCTTTAAGGCTTGTGTTGAAAAGTTTACTATAATTCTAATGAGTTGAACTTTATAAGTGATGCTTTGCTTTCATTTGACAGCTTTTAAGATATTTTCTTAGTGTTGGACCTCTGGGGTTTTGATTTTAATGTATCATACAAAGTCTCATTTTTTCATTGTAGTTAATTGGTGTTCTCCCAGTCTTGCTTGCTTGTATGCTGAGTTGTTTCTCCATACGTGAAATATTTTCTGCTATGATTTCTGAAAACAGTTTTTATTCCATGTATGTTGTCCACTAATTTTTCTCTAGCTCCAATAAGCATCAGGTTGGTCTTCTTAGTGTCATCTAGTAACTACTGGATGGATTTTTCTTACTCTCTTATCATTTATAAGGTTTCTCTGAGAGTGTCATTATGTGATTCCATTGTGTCCTTGATTTCTGAAACCCTGTCTTCACATTGGCCATTTCTGCTGTTAATGCATTCAATAAAATATCTCCAGGATTTCTGATTGGTACCTTTACATGAAGCCTCTTTCATTAGTAAAATTGTCATCCATGTTTTGCCCTGCTTTGGACAGCTCTCCCAATTTTTTATTTGCTATTCCCATAGCCACTTCTGTCAGTTTGATAGTTTCATTATCTTTTGGGTTGCATCTTCTGTGAGCTTGCTAAGTTTCTTTGCCTCCTATTTAATTGTTTTGTACCTCCCGGCTATCTGGTGTTTGATTTTCTCTGCATTGAAACCCCCTTGAATGAGTCTCTTTTGGTAGATTTGGAAGTCTTTGGAAGCATTTTGTAACTTTTTTCATATTCCATTTTTTTTCTCTACAAGAGTTGAAGTCAAATACAGTGAAGAGAATTAGTTGTTGAAATGAAGTTATTTAGGTTCTGTTTTTGAGTGAGTTTTTTTGTGAAGAGATATTTTTACCACTTCAGTCCATTCAGTTTAATTGGTTTGAACCCTCTCACTGTGTTGTAAGGAGAAAATTTCTACCAGTTATAACAGTATCAACAATTTCAAACATATGCCAATCATAGACAGTAAAACTTGCTTTGATAATCGCACTCTTTTGTCAAACACCCTTACAGACTATTTTGTGGTTCATCTGGGATATGGAGGGTGGAGAGGAGAGAGAAATGGTAAAAGGGAGGGATTATATCAGTGCAAATATGGAGAGGTAAGGGAAATGTCAATAGGTAAAAAATAGGAGATCAAACTCTGTGGTAATTATTTTTATATCTAGGTTAAAGGACTAGTGTTGAGGGAGTTATCTGTGTAGGCAGGAGGAGGTGTAAAGATGGGCGGAAGTGTATTCAGAGATTGAACAAAGCTGTGAGTTTGTCGGAACCCATTAATATATTTGTAGGCAGTTTCATTTGGATCTTCTAACCCCAATTCTGTATGGATTACATTGACTTTTCCTTGAATCGTACTCTTTTAAGTTATGATACCTTTTAATCTTATTTTGTAATGCACTTATGTGGGTCTCAGTTATGTTTATGCCATTAGGTAGGAGAAGAGGAAGAAGGGGAAGGAAAAAGGTGACATAATGAGGAAGAGAGGAGAAAAAACAATAGAGAAAAGAGAGGTAAAAAATTAAAAAAGAGGAATAAAACAGGGATCAGATAAAAGGGAAAATCTTGAAGAAAAAAGTATAATAGCAAAACAATACCCATAAAGAAACAAGAACCAGTAGAAAAGAAAATAGAAAAAAAGTAAACATAAATCAAACAAAGAAATACAGACTCAACTAAAAAAAAAACAGATTAAAACTAAAACCCTCACACAGTTGTTATAGTACTAACCCAGAAGTCCACACAGCTCGCTCTACACTGGAGTCACAGTCTCATTGTGAGCAGCCAGTGTTTTCCCCTGCAGGGCGAGTCTGTTTCCTGCTGGAATCCCTCTGAATATGTTTCCTGGATGTAAACTCTGCTCTGGGCGAGACCCACTGCAGATCTCTGTGGCTCTGATTACCTTAATGTATTTGGGAGGTAAGTATCATGATGTGTCTGTGTTTTCTTTCCAAAGGCCTTTCTTCCTAATACGTTGCCAAAAAGTCCTCACTAAGTTCACTGTCTTTCTGCTCAAAGATGTTTATCTTTCTCAGCCCTGCCTGCAGATCCCAGTGCTCCCTGAAGTGTGGCAGAGGGCCCCCTTTGCCACTGTAGGGCAGTGGGCAGGACCTCTTACTCTCTCAGGTGTTACTGGTGTTTAGAGAAATGATGGGAGTGTACGCGCTCTGTTCTGGTTCTGTGCAATTGCCCTCTGACTTGGGCACTAGTATCCCTCCTCTCATAGATGGCCCCTGCTCCACTCTTTGCTCCTTGTACTTGTCCGAGACATGGCTTTTACTGCCTTCTGCAGTCCCCGGTTAGCTCTCAATAGGAGCCTGCCAGCAATTGCGGGTAGCATGCCGAATGTCCCGTAAGTATAGTACTCTGTTGTGTGTGGGAGGAATGGGCACTTCCTGTGTCAGGAGCCTTCTCTCTCCCCACATCCTGATGCTCACAGGTGCTGGAGTACTATTGTTTATAATACACAGGCGTCTGGCGTTTTGCTCTGCCCAGTTTACCTGCTTTCAGCTGCTCTGAATCCTCAGGTTGCATGTATCTCACTCTTTGTACCGGTAGGGAAGTTCAAGTAACTTGAGTCTATTCTATGAGGCAAGCCATCCCTGAAGGGCTGGGCCCCTTCCTCACTCTGATCTGATCATCTCCAAAGAGTGTGTGCATGGGGGTTGGGGTACCGTGGCCTAGGAGTGGTCAGGTTTCCCCTCACGTACTCCCTATACACTAGATTTTAATCAAGCTAGATTTCCTTTTCATATGTCTTCCCATAATAGCATCATCTTTCATCCCGCCTCAGGGTGCTGCTATTCTTTAGTGTCAATTCCATCACTTACCCTTGCTGTCATCCCTAGGAGGTCATCTCTTTATTCTCCTCTTTACTTCTACAAGTTCAAGTCTTTTAGATTCCCTCTAGGAGTTAAGCAGCATTCATCTTTCTGTGCTTGGCTCATTTGACGTAGCATAATATCTTTCACATTCTTCCACAATGCTCCAAATGACAGAATTTCCTTTTTTTTCAAAAGCTGAGTAGTATCTCACAGTGCATATAGATGACATTTTCTTTATATAGTCATTCAACGATGCGATGAACATGACATGCAGATATTCATTTAGTGTGTTGATTTCAATTCCTTTGGATATAGACCCAAAAGTGAGATTAGTGGATTGTCTGGTAGTACTAATTAATTTTTTCAGGAATTTCTATACTATTTTTCAGAATGGTTGTACTAATTTACATTCTCACCCAAAATATACAAGAATTTGCTTTTCTCTACATCCGTGCTGGCCCTTGCAATCTTTTGTCTTTTTTGTATTAGTCACTTTTACTGGAGGGAGTTGGTATCTCGTTGTGGTTTAAATTTGATTTGCCCTTATGATTAGTGACACTGAACATTATTTTTATGCACCAAGTGGCCATGTCTGTGGTTTTTCTTGGGAAATGTTCATTCAAATCTTTTACCCACTTTTAAATTGGGTTGTTTCCTTGTTATTGCACTATTTGAATTCCTTATGTATTTTGTCTTCTTATCTGATACATGACTTGTACATATTTTCTGTCATTCTTTATGTTGTCTCTTCACATTGTGAATTGGTTCTACTCTATTCAGAAGCTTTTCTGATTGATAAAATCTCACCTGTCTATTTCTACTTTTTTGCTTTCAGTGTCAAATCCAAAAAAATCAATATCCAAGCCAACGTTATAAACCTTATTTCTATATTTTCTTCAGCAGTTTTACAGCATAAGTTCTTGTGTTTACTGCAAGTTAAGTTTTGTATGTGGTCTGACGTAAGGATCCAATTTTATTCTTTTGTACGTCTTATTGAAGAGACTGTTCTTTCCCCACTGTGTGTTCCTGGCACCTGTATTGAAAATCAATTGGACCTAAAGATGCGGGCTTATTTCTGGACTTTCTACTCTGTTTCATTGATCAACATATCTTTTTTATGCTAGTATCTCATTGCTTTGATTATAGTCACTTTAAATATATTTTCAAATCTGAAAGCATGATATATCTGTTTTCATTTTCATTTTATTTTTCTGTCAAGATCATATTGCCTATTCAGTCTTTTGTATTTCCATGCAAATTTTAAATACATTTTCAACACTTTTATTAGTCCATGTTTTCAGTACATAATGATAATTACCCTGATCGTGGGTAGCTGGTACATGCACATAACTCACTTTAATTTTTTTGGCTTCTCCTTCCCATTTCCTCTCTCCTCCTTCCCTACATCTCTAGATATCTTTTTCTATTTTGTGAGAAATGCTATTAGAATGTTGATAGGAATTGTATTGAATGTGTATATTGCTTTGCATAGCATGGACATTTTAACAATATTAATTTTTGAAATTTATGGACACAAAAAATTGGAAGTTTTTCCTTTAAGATCTAGAACATGACAAAATGTCTACTTTCTGCATGTTGTCCCTACATAGTGCAGGGAAACCGTGACAGAACTATTAGGTGAGAGAAAGAAGCAAAATACATCCTACCATGAAGGGAAAAAGTCAGATTGTGTTTGTTTGTTAATGACATGATTTCATGTGTAGAAAAAGGTAAAATTTTCTTCAAAAATGTACTAGAGCTTATAAATGATTGCAGTAAAGTTTCAGCATGCAAGCATGAATATAATAACCAGTATTCTTTCTATATACTAAAAATGAGCTATCCAAAAAAGAAAATTAAGAAAATAATTTCAGGTTTGTAGTAGCAAAAATAGCAAAATAGAACAAAACAAAATAAAAAAACCCAAAACTTAGTTGTGAGTTTATCCAAGGAGGTGAAAAATCTATACCTTGGAAAGTATAAAAAATTGATGAAAGAAACTGAAGAAAACTTGAATAAATAGAATGATCTTTTGCACTCATGGATTTAGAGAAACTTTTTAATTTAAAAGTTATGCATTTATTTCTATGCATGGCCAAATATAATTAGCACAGACTACTTTCAATTTCATGGGTATTATGGCTTAAGAGGATGAAAACTTTATTTAAGTAGAAAATGTGGGTCAATTTAGAGAATAGTGCTAGGTAAACAATAATAAGGCACATGGTGGACCAAGCTATAGGTGCCTTAGTAATGACTGAGATTTGGGGAACACTGTCACATTCTGTTGCCTTCATCAGGAAATGAATGAAGAAACATATTTTAAACCCTTATCTCTTTCTGGTTAATACATTTATCATATATTTGTCAAATGATACAGTCTATTTACTGTCTGTTGAGCCTCCTCTATTTGGAAATTTAGTTATGTCCTGGGGGTACAAAGGTGAACAGGTATGTTGTCTCCCCTCATTAAATTTTCAGCAAGGACTTCAAAGATACCTGAAATCAATCACATTTATTAATGAAATTTGAAAAATCTGTGAAAATTGCTGCCCACCAATTCTAATCGTGTATTTCTAAATTCCATCATAAGTTTGATTTATCTTCTATCTATCGTGTGCCAATTTTTAAAATAGCAATTTTGATATAAATGAATTCAGCTGTGCTTTTCAATCACTCAAAGGTCAGTTATCAGCTCTGATTCAACTGCATTTGTGATATCAGCATTAAAAGCAAGGGTGCCACAACCCCAGATATCAGGTGAATCTGTGCTCTATAAATAGCGAAGATAATAAGACACTTCAGCTTTCTGCTAGTAAAACTTTATATAGGGTCTCAGTGACTAAAATTATAGGCATTTAGAATGTCAGGAAGGGGAAAAACCTTATTATGGTAAAATAGCACAGAGTTTGCCTCTTTAATAGTTATGAGTTTTTCCTGGCTTAAAATAGCATGATTTTTATGACGTTATAATACCTGCTGGAAATTAAAGGGAGTACTGCGTTTTGCAGCTCATTAAGTGTTGATTATGTAAGTATTTCTGAGTGAAGCATCATTTGAATTTTCTTCAAAAAGCAAAACTGATAGTTTCTCTCTATTGCCTTTGTTATTATTTTCTCAACTATGTGTTTGTAATGTCCATAATTACTCTTAGTTATTACCATGAGTGTTCATTATCATATCTATTAACAATCTTAGATCTGAAAAAAATTTTGCAAAAGAAGCAATAGAGAAGTCTATATTGTGTGAGATGGAATTAGCATTTATGAATATTTTAGTTGATTATTCTATAGCTAATTTTCATTATTGCCATGCTATTTTCTTTATCATGTCTAAATCGAAGTAGGTATTAGCATGAATTAATTTAGTTTTCAGTGGAGAACACTTTAAGCAATGGCTATAGCTTTGTTGGTTATGTCTCCCGATAGAAAATGATTAATGATGGGACCTATGATGGCTTCTTGATGTAAACACCTGTTACTCCCATAGATTTCCCAGAGGAGAAGCTTTTCAGGGATGAAGAGAATGGAGGAAGAGGAGCCAGTGTTTCCTTAATGAATGAATGTAGTTTAATCAACCTACGTATATCAATTGGGGTCTAATTGGGAGAGAGAAACCATACTGATTTTGGAGCTGGGGCAATAAATGGATAACCAATCCACCAGCCATTGGCTTTCACCATTCTGGGAGCTTTGTCCTTCTGCTGCTTGCCTTCCTCATCCCATTGTATTTTAAATATAGCAACAAGAATAAGCCTGTTAAAATGGAAATTAGGTCTTGTCACTCCTCTTTACAAAACCTTGTAGTGGTTCCAATTTCACTTGGAGAAAAAGCGAAAGTCCTTAAATCTACCAGAACACATAGAGTCTGCTTCTCCCTCCTCCAATTCACTTCTCTGAATTTACCTTCTGCTTCTCTTCCGCTCCTCACATGACACCCCTGGTGCAAGGTCTTCCTGTTCCTCAAACATGCCAGGCAGCCCAACTTCCCACCTTACCGCTTGCTGCTCCATCTCCCTGGAGTATTTCCCTGAGATAGTAGACAGTTTATAATTTGTTTCTTCATTTCCTTTGCCAAACTGTCCCCTGTTTAGTGATCTATTCTCTGGGCATCCATCACCTCATATGTTAACTTGCTCTTAACTCTTCCAATCCATCTTGTTTGGTTCTCTCTCTCTGTCTCTCTGTCTCTGTCTCTGTCTCTGTCTGTCTGTCTCTCTCCCCCGACCGCATTTGGAATCCTATATACTCATAATCAGTCCTGCCTGTGTAATACTACTACATATTTTGCAGGGATATTATAAAGCTCTCTACATCTAATTTATCTAACATGCCCTGTAAATGTTGGTTTATGAAAAACTATGTAAACCTCAGACACCTATCTTTGTCTAGATTAAAGGCAGCCTTCATCCTATATTAAAACCCGAACAGGTGACTATTTTGTCCCATGCTCAAATGTATCCTCTGAAGACTTAAAGACAAACTTAAGGAAAGATATACAAGGAAATAAAGCGTACCTGTCCCATATAGGCTTCTGACCAGGCATTACCAAAGAGGACTCACAAAGAGGAATTGACTAAGGGTATTATAAGGTCTTGTTATGACCACAGAACTTGACTGAGAAGTGTAAATAACTTCTGAAATATCGTATCATAAGCAGCTGTGCTATCTTTACATGTAGGCACACATGCCACACTCCTCAGGTGCCTATTTCATAGTGTTTTAGTTTTTGCACCATGCTTAGCTATCCATAGAAAGTATTTGAGATATTTTAGGTCTTTTCCTCCTTCCATTGCTTCTCTTTTTGTGTATTTCTAAGATCAGGGCTGCTTACTGTATCACCTGTTAATTCTCTCTGCTCCAGCTCATACCTAAGCATTTCTTAGTTGAACCTACTGTAATGACATCCTAGCAGATCTCCCCAAGTCTTTTATGTGATTGTCACTCTTTGCAAGTTACTTTTATTCTGATATCATTCGCTGAGCAATTACCATATTTCATCCACTATTGTAGACTGTTTTTCTTTATCATTATTTCTTCCCAAAAGATTTTGAGCGTAAGAAAGGTAATCATTTGTATTTCCCATGTGGGACTAAGTTCAGAAAGTTCAAATGGCTAACTCTTGGTCTCATAGCTGAACAGCGGCAAAGTTAAGTCACATGAATTTATAACACCTCATACATAGCTCTCGTAAGTTTTCCTAAAACGCAGATCCTTTTGTGAAATGGAACTTTGAATCATGATATTCAAAGATCTTCATAATCTAACACTACCATGCTTTGAATTTTTAACTCCTATTTAATTGCCCATCATAATCATGTTCCAAACTTAACAAACGATTGCCTCCTGCCAATATTCTAGGAATTGCAGTGCCCCTGTAAGTTAACCTGTGCTTTCTCTTTACCTAGAGCTCCTCCTTCCCTATCAAAAATTCTGTAATTTGTCAGGCTCTGGTTAAGCATTGCTTCTATCATGAAACTTTTCCCAATGCCTCTTGGGCAGGATCTGTGGCATTTTCTTCTATGTTTTTACAACATTCAACATTTATCTCTAATATGACATATCTTCATTTTGGCTGCTCATACGGTTGTTACATACCTGTGTTCTCTCTCTAGATGAAAAGTCCCCGTGGCCAAGGACTACATCTTATTTATCAGACTACGTCTTATTTATCACTTAATTTTCATCACTAAACACAACGTGTGCCATTTTAAAGTCTCTTACTAAGAGTCTGCAGTATGATCCACAACACACAGAATGTTGAATTTAAAAAAACATTATTACAGTAAAAGATGCATTGCCATTAATTCCCCTTGAGATTCCCCCCCTCACTTTGAACATGCGTATCCCATCATTCTTACCACTGTGTGAAGCAGTTTTGAGGGTCCTCTTTTGGGAATGTTTTTAGTGGTGCTTTTGTGGCTGTCTCAATGTTTGAATCAATTCAAAACATTTACCTTCCACTGTCATTTTGACTTTAGGGAAGAGCCCAAATTTGCATGGTGCCATTCCCAGTGAATAGGGGGGCTGAGGACACTGTAATGACTTTAGATGCCTGCCTTGCTATTGGATGACACTTGGCAGCAGAATTCACAGCATTTTTGATCTTACCTCATACAGACATGAGAAAAAGCACTTTCAAAACTGCTTCCGAAAGTGGCAGTAATGGCAACGTGTTGTTTGCTGTAATAAATTTTTAAAATTTAAATATTCATTGCCTATTTTGATATCCTTTGTATGTCAATGTGGGATAAATATTAGAGTTATTTTTCAGGTTATAGCTCCGATTTATAGATTAATGTCTACTGGCTATCATTAGCAATTTCATGCAGAACTCTCAGCTCAGGGTTAGGAACCCCTGATCTGCAAGGTGCTGAGCATTTTGATCATTGTATAGTAATTCACCCTTAAAATGAGTTTATTTTCAGTAGTTTCATTTATGTGTAGTTACCTTGGTCCAAAAATATTAAATATAAAATTCCAGAGATAAATAGTTCATAAGCTTTAAATCGTGTTACTGTTCTGAATAATGTGATGAAAACTCAAGTCATTCTGGATATGAATCACCTCTGTCCAGTGTATCCAAATTTCAAACACTACCCATTTATTAGTCACTCAATTATCACATCAGCTAGAATGATATCACAGTGCTTCCACTTACACTCATTTTACTTGATAATTGCCCCAAATTACAAAAGTAGTGATGCAAGCAATTTGGATATGCAAAGAAAAAAAAGTCATAAAGTGCTCTCTTTAAGTTAAAAAAATAAAAGTATAGTAGTGTATTTCAGAGAGAAAACATGCTATATTCGCTTAATTTTTGACAGTATATTGCTATAATTGTTCTATCTATTATTAGTTATTGTCATTAATATACTGTTTCTAATTTATAAGTTAAATCTTACCATGTGTGTATGTACGTATGCATGCGTATAGCATAGTATAAATAGGGTTCTCTGTGTACCACAGTTGTAACCATCAAATGGGGCTTTTAGGAAATGTTATCTATGGTTAAGGCGTGTTACTCTATTGTAATTATCTGACAGTATATTCTCCCCCCCCGCTAGGCTGCCTGGAGTGCAGTGAACAGATGTGAGGCCCAGTGACTGTGATTCAGTGGATAGTTTTTGAATGAAGAAATGGACTGACAGGTCCCACATGGTGTCTAATATGCTGTGTTGAAAGGATATTTTTTTGTTATCAATGCCCAATATGATCTGGTTTGACCACTTGAGCCAGTCTACAATAAATTGTAGTATAATTGGTAGAGACAGGAGCATATGAATTGTTCTCTAGAGGAAATGGACAGCTATGGACCATAAAGGTGATCAGAATGATTGCAGACCTATATTTCTTGCTGTTGCCCATATACATGTGGCCTGGAACGAATGGTTTGGAATTTGGCCAATGTAGGCACATCTGTGGCTATGGTGAGTGTAAAGATGCATATTTACTTCCCATCTGCTATTAATTACTCATTTTCAAGAATATCAAATTCTGAAGGTTAATGTCGAGAAAAATCAGTAGGAGATTTGATATTTTGCAAGAATAGGTACACTGAAGATCCAGCAGAAGCATATTCTCCCTTCAGTCCGTCCTTCCTTCCTTCCTTCCTTCCTTCCTTCCTTCCTTCCATCCTTCCTCCCTCCCTCTGTCTCTCTCTGTCTCTGTCTCTGTCTCTGTCTCTGTCTCTCTCTTCTATCTTTAGTAGAGTTTTGCTATGCAATGCAGGCTGGCCTTGAACTCACTATGTAGCACAGGCTGACCTCGAACTGGTAGCCATCCTACCTCAGACACCACATCCAACTAACAAAAATGTTATAAAGGGTACCCCACAACACTGTCAATGTAACGCCATACCTTTACTTAATTTGACTGAAAAATACGAAAAACTTCATGCATAAAGACTTCAATAGTTAATTTTTTTCACTTCTGATATCACCTCGCCTGGCTAGGACTTTGTAAACTAGGTGACTTTTTGATTCTCATAAACATGACATTTTAACGAAAAGAATAACATGAAAATGTGTATCTGAGTCAACATATCTGAACTATTTTCTATCAAACTGTGACCTTTTCTATGTGAGGTAATATCTGAATCACTTTTCTTTGTGTGCACAAAACACACAGAGAGTTTCAAATAATATAATCTGTAATGTAAAAGGATGCTTAGTAAAATTGTTTAAACCCAGATGTTTATTCAGAAATGGCAACAGCTCAGTATATCTACTGACTGAAAATGAAGTTCAGGCTCCTGGATTAGTTTCTCTAAATTACTTTCCCGATGAGTGAGGCCACAGGATAGACGCAATGTGCTCATAAGGAAGAACATTATTAAGAGTCAGAAGAGACTCCTGAGGGGTTAGATTGTAGTTCACAGGATGTTTAGAGTATTCGCTTTATTCCTTGGGAGTGAAAAATAAATACTAAGGATGCCAAAATGGTGTACATATGATTTATGAGGATATTCTCAGAAGTGCTCTTCCATTCTTTTCTCTAAATTCCTAGTAAAGACTGAATATATCTAATTCCAGCTCCCTCCACCTCTCAGACTACCTTCAACTGTGGTGCAAGCAATTGTGGAAAGCATGAGAAACAGCAGTGCCCGATGGTCTATTCCTTCCTTATCTCAGCAAACACAGAAGTAAGATATGAAGGGACTAAGTAGCTCTTTAATGGAAACCAATTTAAGAGAAAGTCCAAAGGGGTGAAATAAAGCAGATCTTTTTCTTAAATGGGATAATAACTCTACCTTTCCTGCTTAGAAAATTCTTCCTCATATTTTAGAACCAAGCGCAAGTAACCTACATTGGGTAAGACTAGTTCCACTCTCTAGTCATAAACTCCTCTAGGATGCCACCAGCCTTCTACTGCCAGATGCCATGGGAAGCAGATGTGAGAAGACATGCCCTTTACTCTCAGGGATGTAGCAGTCTAGCAGGAAAGACAGACACAGGCACAGAAGCACCAATGTTTTAGTGAAATGCTGCTCTAATGAAGATATCTATAGAAATGAAATAATGAAAACTTCTCTCAGTCTGCCTGGCGAAAAATTCTGAAGATGTGATCAAACCAAGTGTTGATACTATTTAAGAAAACAAAGACAATTTTTAAAAAGAGTTAAAATAATATCTCAAGGGCTCCAAGAACAGGGAAGTGACACCAGAATTTGTAAAAGGCACCGGGATTCTTGTGTTCTGCTTCTCTGTTACTATTGCATGCTATATATCTTGCCCTCTGTCTCTCTCTCTCTTTCTCTTTAAACCAGTTTCCAATACTTTAAAATTTCCATACCTAAGATGGGCTCTTCAATGAACATATGACAGTGCCACTTCACTAGAGAGTGCTTCATGGAAAAGAGAATCTTATTGGCCCAAATGGAGTCACTCTACCCTTAATGCTATAATCTATGACAAAGGGTCGTATGCTGGCAACATAATTACTGATCACAAAGCCCTGGACAGTGAGAGAATTAATTGCACAAACATACCTAATGAACATGCAATCTGACTAATACTTAAGTATGAAGTGGAGGGAGTCGCAGAAGAAGAGGTGTAGTAGGCAGAAATAAAATTTTAAGGGTTTTGCAACTGGACTTTATCATGTAAGGTAAGTCATTAAAAATGTTCAATTGGTAATATGATAAAACTTTGCAGGAAAACAATAACATATAACAATATTGGTTGAGGAAGAATATCTGCAGAAAGAAGAGTTTGGATAATATTACTGTATATTATATAACTTTATTAAACATAATAATACAATAATAATGTTGCATTGACTAATATTTTATGTAATGCTATATATCACTTAATTAGACACAATAGTGCACATTATTGCATATTATTAGTATACATAATGACATTTAATTCACACAAATCCTAACTGAGGACTACTCTATTATTTTATAATGCGAATATTGTTCACTTTGCCCTTGTTTTATAGACAAAGACTCACAGGCACATAGAGTACATAACTCGCCTATGATAACACACAGTGAAGAACTAGGATTTACAGCCACACAGTCTGAATGCACTTTGTCCTCTTACACGCTATGATTTATGGCTTTTCAGTGCAACTACTTACATGCATATGCTGTTCTGAACCTCAAGGACAATAGTTATCTTTATTATCAGACTTATTAATTTATACTGCTTGTCTGTCTTTTCCTGTCATCTGTGAACTCCTCAAGATTTCAGGATGGAGTTTTTCTCCTTTCCGCTCCTAATGCTTAACACAGCAGTGGGCAAGATTTCTGCTTTTAGTCTTTTCCAGGCCTCTGTGAATTTAGGTGTGGCCATGGAATTTTCTTTGGCCAGTGAAAGGTAGGCAGAAGAGATCTGTTTCACTTTTATGTGAAACGATTTTATGGTCACAATGTGCTTCTCCTTATCCTATTTCTTTGTTGTGAAAAGTCTGAAGTCTTGTGTTTTTATGGAATGATTATAAATAGTGGAGACTGTCATCCTGGGTCACTGAGTCACCATGTGGCACAAAAAAATCCCCTCACCTCTGCCAAAATGTATTGTACAAATAGCTTGAAGGAGAAATAATTTTTTATTGATTTCAGTCACTAAGTTTTGGCGGTTGTCTGTTACTGCAGCATAACCTCGCCCACCTCCCTGGTACAGTGAGTAATGGTTGAGTAATAATCAATATCTCTAATTATTTCTAGCTTCAATTCCCCATAGCAGCACTGTATACACAATTATGAGACTCTCTTCCGGAAGAGGCAATCTTGCAAACAGTGATAATGAGATACTGGGGGCAATACTATCTGTCTATAATCGGAAGAAATAGAAAATGTATTTCCTTTTACCAATATTCATAATAACGACTTTAGTAATCTGAATTTGGGAAGCTTCTTATGCATCAGACAACTAGTTAATTGCTAGGCACTGTCCTCCATCCTGGGGATATATCAGTAGATAAAATAATTTTAAAATGTGCTCTTTAGAGTTTACGTTTAAGCCAAGAAGACAAACAAAACGAATACATTACATAGTGCACTAGAAGTTGTTAGATGTCTTGAAGAAAAGCTAAAGAGTTGATGGGGATAGCAGAACTGAGAAGGGTAGTGAGATTAAAGGGTTACATTTTTAAGTAGGATGCTCAAGAAAAGTTTCATTGAGAAGAAGGTGAAAGAGAGCTATGAAGGTATCCAAGGACACTTTTCAGGCAGAATCAAAACAAAGAAAATTTGTTTTAAGAGGAGTCTCTTTGGTGTTTTTAAATTCTGGTAACCAACGCATAACATGAGGTCTATCTTTGTAACAAAGTTTTTAGTATGCAATTGAATATTCTGGAGAATGTTGCCTACTCTATAAGATATTATTACATTGCTGGTGTTGTAACTGTATAGTCAGAAGACCATTCTACCATTCAATCAAGTCAATTGCTTCAGGACGATGAGGGACATGTTAAAACCAGTGAATCTCATGTGTCTGGGCCTGTTGCCATATTTTGTTTGCTATGAAACGAGTTCCTTGATGAGAAACAGTTTTGTGTAGGATATCATGGTGGTGAATAAGACATTCTGCAGGTTCCAGGGTGATAGATTTAGCTGAAGAATTGTGTTCAGACAAGGCAAATTCGTATCTATAGTAAAGGTTTATTTCAGTAAGAATAAAACTCTGATCCTTCCATGATGGGCTCCCAGTCCAGCATATCAACTTTTCATCATGTAACTGATGATCACCATGATAAATGATGTCATTTAAAGGACTTGACATTGATCACTGTTGCTGACAGATTGGACACTTAGATTTGGCCATGGCAAATTTGGCCACAGAGAGTGAAAGTCATGCTGCACCCATGCATAACCTCCATCCCTGCCACCATGGCCACTTTGTTCATGGGTTCATGGGGTGAAGATGGGGGTCTGAGGCAAGAAGTTGACTGCTATCCACAGAATGGGTCAGCCTATCCACTTGATTGTTAAAATCTTCCTCTGCTGAGATCACACTTTACTGAGGTTACAGAAGGCATTGCCTGCTGCCTGAATACCTTTTTTGGAGCCTGTTCAGAGAGGCCTATTCACATACCGTTTGCCTCAAATTCTCTTGCTTCCAATTTTCCAACCATGTTGATTGGAAGCAAAGTGAGTATTTTGATGCACTGCTCTAAGTGGTGTCCACTAGAAGGATGTCTTTTCCCATCATCCTTCAAGGATATCCCAGGGACTGGCTGTAACGTTGGATCCGACCACACTGGGGTGATGTCTGCATACTGTGCAGAATCATCTGTAAATCAGGCCCAAAGCTTTTTTCCTTGTGTCAGGTGATCACAGGGATGTCCCCATGAGGCTATAGGTAAAGGCTGAAAGGGTGGTACATAACTGGAGTGGAGATCATGGACATTTGGGCAACTTCTTCATGTAACTTATTTATACCTCAGGAAACACTTGGTGCTGGTTTCATATGTATCATTTTCATTTGAGTACACAATGCTATTGTGTATTCCAGCTTTCTGATGTTGTGGGTTAGATAAGTTCCAGTCCATGATGGGTTGCTCAATTTATATGGTGACTCAGAAAGCTATGTTTAAATATTCAGTCTCTGCTAAGCTCAAATAGCAGGCGTAGAGTGATTTTGCCAAAGAAAAACAGTTATCCACAGAGGATGGCCTCTGACACCAAAGACTGTTGAATCTGCTGGATCACAAAGTTCAAGTGATCGGACAGCTGGTAAAAAATAGAGACGGGGAGACTTTGAGATCATTACTATGAATTAAGGGAGACCAAGATGGCCTGACGGATAATCTTTCACTACGTAATTGAGTGAATTTACTGGACTACTGTTCATATCGACTTGCCGAGCTCAAAGTCATGCCTTCTTTCAAAATGTATCCTTCCATGGAATTTAAAAAACATATTCAACTTTGCCTGCTGCCTAAGAAGAAGGTCTTTCAAACTTTCTTCATTCAAATTCCCCTAACTGTAGAAGAGAGGGATGGCACTGAGCCTTAAGCAAGTCAGTGCAATCGTGAAAAGTTTAAAAAGTGTCCCATTTTGCTTTAAAATGTATGCAAATTTACATCATTATTCATTATATATCTTTATTTATTTTAACATGGCAATGAAGCTTTTCAGGAAATACTCAAAGGATATTGATTTTTAGGAAGTGTGTCCTATAGATTATTTAACGCACATCTCAGATAATCAGAAAATTGCGCTTGGACTATATTAACTCATAAAAATGGTTTGATGTTATTTTTAATGAGTTTTCATAGCTATCTAAATAGGAAAAACCTGTTTGAAAAAGTGTCATTTTTTTTTACCGAAGTATAGTCACAAATATTACCTAAAATAGTACTAAATATCCTTTATGCAAGGAGCTATGAAATTCATTTTTATCACGTTTTTCTGGTGGTTTGAGGACCCCCCACATAAGTCTGATATTTCAGAAGAGTAAAATATTGACACCGTGGTTCTCAATCTGGTTCCTGGACCAGCAGCATCAGCACCATGTGGGAATTTGTTAGAAATGCAAATTCTCAGACCTTACCGCAGACATACTGAATCAAAAACTCTGGGGATTGAGTCTCAGCATCTGTGTTTTAACAAGTCCTTCAGGGGATTCTGAAATTTGCTCAAGTTTAAGAACCATTGCTGGAACAGATGCCTCGGGCTCTTGTAAAATGATGGCAAGTGGGCACAGTTGGCATCTTGCCCAGTGGACCCCCTTTAAAAGTATCCTTTTCGCAATCCTCTCTCAGTTGTCCTGCGTCCTTGCGTTCACATCTCCCCATCCCATCTCCACTACCCCATACTGTTCTCTCCTTTGCCCTGCTCTCCTGTTCCTGCAGCACTTCGGGTTTCTTCCTGCATTAGAGAGATACTCTAGATGGTCCCTTTTATTGCAGTATTCTTTGTCATGTCTTTAAAGTGATTGATGTTATCTTGTCTTTTGGATTTCAGCTTACATAACACCTGCTCAGAAACACCATCTGTAAGCAGCTATTTTAGAATAGCCAGACAATTATTCTATCATCTCATCCACACCAGTTCTCTTCATAAGCCCTTTTCAAACATGCTTCATACTATGGATTTGTTGGCTCATTGTCTTTCTTCTCTACAGGAAGTAAAGCTGTATGAGGATAGGGACTTATTTATTTACTTACTTATTTATTTTGTCTTTTTGAGGCAGGGTCTCGCTATGCAGTTCATCTTGCACTTGAGCTCACTTTGTAGCTCAGGTTGGTCTTGAACTCACAAGGGTCCTCCTGCCTCAGCCTCCCAAGTGCTGAAATTACAGGTGTGAGCAACCATACCTGGCTGAGGATTGAGATTTTTGTAGTTTTGTTCATGACATTTGTTTCCTCTGTATCTAAAATATTTCCTAGCACATAGTAAGGGCTCAATAAGTGTCTGGTAAATGGATGAATAAGTTTATCAGTGAAGCATAACTACAAGTGAAGAGACGAGGTATTGATAAAGAAAAATTTAAATGGCTTGGATAATTGTACCCAAAGAATTTATATCCTGATGTGAATGTAACCCACAATGTTAGACTATTTAAGTTGGTCTCAATACTTCTTGCTGCACATGGATTCAAGATATGGCCAGGAAAAGCCGGGCGTGGTGGCGCACGCCTTTAATCCCAGCACTCGGGAGGCTGAGGTAGGCGGAGCGTTGTGAGTTCGAGGCTGGCTTGGGCTACAACGCGAGCGCAAGGCCGGCCTGAGCTACACAGTGCGACCCTGCCTCAAAAAACCAGGTCCGGGAGTTTGGCTCAGTGCCTTAAGCACCTACCCTGGCAGGCGTGAGGTTGTGAGTTCAATCCCCGGTGCCGCAAAAAAAAAAAAAAAAAAAAAAAAGATATGGCCAGTATTATTTGATTTTTAGATAATAGACAACTTGAAGTACTCATTCTGGCACACAACTAAGGAAAAACTGCCATGTTTGGAAACCGGAGAAATAACTCACTGAGCTGTGCTTATTAAGAGATAGCACAATAGTTTTCTGAAAACACAGCATTTTAAAAGACATGAAAATATAATTTTGACTCTAAAAGATTTTTGCATCAGACTTATGTATGCTGTGACTTCTTTCGTAAGTAAGATGCAATTTTAGTGTTAACTATTCTACGATTCTTTAATATGACATTAAAATTACAATTCTCCGATTCCACTCCTTGTTTTTTTCTCGTAAATTGTTTCCTTCTTGATAAAAACCCAAGGAGGCAAATTATTTTCACAAAGTTACAGGATAAGAAATCAGCATACAAAAATCTGTTACATTTCTGTATACTATCAGTGACCAATCTGAAAAAAAATGAAGAAAATAATTCCATTTGTAATGATATCCAAAAGAATAAGATATTTAGGAATAAACTTAAACAATGAAGTAAAAGACTTAAGTACTTGCACCTAGTGAACATTGTTAAAGAAACAACATGATTCAAACATAGAGATCTTCTATATTCATGAATTGCAAAAGTTAATACTGTTCAAATGTCCATACTACCCAAAGTGGTCAACATATTTCATGCAATCCTAATAAAATATCAGTGGAAATATTTTACAGAATTTGGAAAAAGTCCTGAAATTCTTATGAAATCTCAAGAGACTCAAATTAGACAAAACAATTAAAAAAAATTGAAGAATCACACTTCCTGATTTGAAAACACACTACAAAACCACAGAAATCAAATCATACACATCAAAGGAGTAGAACAGAGAACCCAGAAATTGACCCTTCTTAATGGCTAAATCATCTTCCACGAGAGTGCCAAGACTATAAATGGAGAAACGATATTCTGTTCAATACATGGCATTAGGATAACCAGATATTCACATGCAAAAGTGAAGTTCAACTGTAGCTTACATCATCTATAATAATTAACTATAATGGATCAAAATCTAAATGTAAGATCTAAGACTTAAACTCCTGTGATAAAAGTTAGAAGTACAAAGTTCACATGTGCTATTGCTCAGTATCATAATGGATAGCAACTGTTTACCATATATTTCAAGAAGCTAGAAGATGTTTTAGTACTAGTATGAAAAATCATATAGAACAATGGAATAGAACAGAGAATCCAAAATTTAAACATCACATGATGCCCTGGTAACCTGAACAGATTCTATGTTCTTATGTATGAGTTGAGCCATTTAATTAAAACTTAGGGAAATGCTTCAGGACATTGATTGTATTTGGCACTGATTTCCTAGACATTACACCAAAATTACAGGCAATGAAAGCAAAACTAAACAACTGGGACTAACCATACTAAAAACCCGCACAGCAGAGAGAACAGTGAACGTCATGCGCAGACAACCTACTGAATGGGAAAAAGTATTTTCAAGTCGTATGTCTCAGGACAGGGTAATAGTAAGAACATGGAAGCAATTCCTGTAATTTAAGAACAAAAAATAAATAAGCTTGTTAAAACCAGGCAAGGGACTTGAATAGAATACATAGTTCCCCAAGGAAAATATAAAAATGTTTGATAAGCATATAAAATATGCTTAGCAATATTAGTCATCAGAAAAATGCAACTCAACACCAGAGTGAGATACTACATCACACCCGCTATAATTGCCACTATCAAGAGAACAGAATATCAGTTTGGGTGATTTTAGTTTAGAACATGGTGAGAAATATAGATCTAGACTCTATCCTCTGCATGTGGATAGCCAGTTTCCCCAGTACCATTTGTTAAAGAGGCTATTTTTCTTCCAGCATGTTTTTGGGCCCTTTGTCAAAGATCAGGTAGCTGACCATGTCTGGGGTTATTTCTGCATCCTCTGTTCTGCTACACTGATCCACATGTCTGTTTTTGTGGCAGTGTTATGCTGCTTTTCTTTTAATCACTGTAGAGTTATGATACAAAGTGAAATCTGGGATTGTGATATATCCTGCTTTGCTCTCCTTGCCAAGATTTGCTTTTGATATTCTGGATTTTTACTGCTGCCATGTGAATTTTAGGATTGTTTTCTTGAGTTCTGGGAGAAATGCTATTAATATTCTGACTAGGATTATCTCGAATGTGTATATCAGTTTTGGAAGGAACGAGGGCTATTTTTCCATTTTCTTCTGTCCGTTTTGATCTCCTTTTTCAGAGTACTGTAGTTTTCATTATGCAGATCCTTCACTTGCTTATGTTAATTCCTAAGTATTTCACTTTTCTTGATGCTATTGTGAATGGTATAGTTTGTCCAATTTCTTTCGTAGTCAGTTCACTATCAGTGTACAGAAATGCTACTAAGTTTTTTGAGTTGACTTTGTATCCTGCTACACTACTGAACTTGTTTATTAATTCTAGGAGTTCTTTGTTAGAACTTTTTGACCTTCATGTCATTTGCAAATAATGATAATTTGACTTCTTTATTTCCTATACATATCCCTTTAATTTCTTTCTCTTGCCTAATTGCTCTGGCTAATATTTCAAGTGATGATAGACTTGTTCCTTAATTTACGGGGAAAGCTAATGGATCAATAACCCAAGTGCTAAAACAGAAACACTTAATCTGTTGGAAGATAACAGGCAAAAATCTTAACGATATAGTCACAGGCAAGGGCTTTCTGTGTAGAACCTCAATTACACAAAGAAATAACATCAAGGATTAATAAATGGGATCATATCAAATTAAAAAGCTTCTGCACAGCAAAGGAAAAACCAACAGAGTACAGAGACAACCCATAGAATGTGAAAAAACAAAAATATTTTCAACATCTCTGGCCATTAGAGAAATACGAACTAAAACGACTTACTCCATCTTACTCCAGAAAAAATAGCGAACCCAAAAAATCAAAAAATAACAAATGTTGTTCAAGCTATGGGGAAAAGAAACCCTTTTACATCGATAGTAGGAATGTAAACTACTGTGACTATCACATAAATTAGCATAGAGATTCCTCAGAAAACTAAAGGTAGAAATTCCATTTGACCCAGCTGTTCCTCTTCTGGAAATCTTATGCAAAAAGTTAAAGACATCATACTACAGTGATACATGCATACTTGTGTTTATAGCAGCACAGTACATAATAGCTAAATCTTGGCATGTATGTCCATCAACTGATGAATGGATAAAGGAAGTGTGGTATTTACATATAAAAAAATACTACTGGGCCACAAAGAAGGATAAACATGTGTCATTTTTAGGAAAATGGATGCTCCTTGAGATCATAATGTTAAATGAAATAAATCAGACACACAAATTTAAATATCACCTGGTTTCTTTGATATGAGAAATGTAACATATAAATAAAGAGCAAAAGAAAAGATAGATAATGGAAAACAGAGGGATAAATCTTTTGCAAAAGAAAAATGGATGGAAAGAGAGGATTGAAAGGGAGGACAAGAGGATAGAAAAAGAATTAAGATGTGTTAAGTACATGCACCAACTTTCCATGAGAAATATAATCATTATGTACTGCAAACATGCAGTAATAAAAAAAGAAGTATGTGTGAGGACGTGGAGAAATTGGAACCATTTTGCATTGCTGATGGAAATGTAAAATAGTGTAGCCATTATGAAAAGCCATATGTAGATTTTTAAATCAAATGTAGACTTAGCATTTGACCCAGTAATTCCACTTATAAATATAAATCTAATTGTTTTCAAAGCAAAATCTTTAGAAAGCATTTGTATATCTTCATTTATTATAGAATTATTCACAATAGCAAGAAGTAGGAAAAAACTCAAATCCGGTTGCCAGAGAATAGAGAGGAGGAAAAGAACTACTTTTTAGAAGGGTATGGTGCTTCAAACTTCTAAAATGAAAAAGTTCTAGATGTGCTGCTGAATAATTTGAATATACTGAACACTACTGAAATGTATACTTCAAAATGGCTAACATAGTAAATTTAATATTATGTGTGTTTTTGACCATAGTATTGATAGACAGACGGATGCATGCAATCAGAATTGAATGTGGGAAGAAGTCATACTTACAGTAGTGCAGGCTCTTCACTGAAGAATGTCAAACTCTGCAATGGCTTAGTAAGAGTCAGTGATGGAAAAATTAGATAATTATAGGGAGAGTTAGTGAATGAGTAGGTACATTGAGTAAATACTTTCAAACAATATGTATGTATTTTAAAGATGATGAGTATCGAGTTTTTTACTATTGCAGATGCAATTACATATGTGTAGTAGAGTAAAACCAAACTGAACCTGGAGGTGTTGATTAGGGGTGAATTCAATATTATATATATATACATGATATAAATGTGTATATAGTTATGTATGTTTGTAAGTATGTATGCATATACATACAGAAATATAAATATACACATACAGACATATATTTCCTGACTCAGTTCAATGAGTAGCCCTGGGAGAAGTTACAACCTGGGAGAAATAAATACTGTTAGTGTCTAGATCTTGGCTTATAAATGCCAACCACTGTCCAATAAATTAAATTTTTGGAGAAATGATTGCAACTAGGATTAGAGTAAGAAAAGAACTGACTGAACCTGAAAGCCTTCTTTAGTTGGCAAAATAAGGAAGGAAAAAGAAGTTCTGTAGAAATGATAGGCATAATGGTTAATATGTAACAAATCAAGCCCACCATGGGGTACTCATACATTAGGTTAAACATTATTCTGGATTCTTTTGAAAGGACTCAGTTTCTGGATCAAATTAATATTCGAATCAGTAGATTAAGTAAAGTAGATTTGTCTGTCAATGTAGGTGGGTCTCATCCCATCTAGTTGGAAGTCTAATTAGAACAAAAAGGAGAAATAAAGGAGAATTTTTTCTTTGTCTTTTTTAAGCTGAGAGATTAGTCTTTTCTTGTGCTAAGACTGAAACTTATACTGATGGTTTCCTTACACATTTGTAAGTACACCACTGGCTCTCCTTGGTCTCCTTATCAATGGCAAATGGAAGGAACTTCTCAGCTTCCAAAATCATGTGAGCTGATTTTCTGTCTCTCTGTCTCTGTCTGTCTCTGTCTCCCTCTCTCTCTCTCTCTCTCTGTCTCTCTCTCTCTCTTGTCTACCCTCCCCCTCTCTTTTCTCTCCCTCTCTCCCACCCTTTCCTCTCTCCCTCTCCTCTCCACCTCTACCTCCTCTCCATCTCCTTTCCCATTTTTCTATGTACATTACTCCTATTGGTTCTCTTTCTCTGGGGAATAATGACTAGCACAATGAGGCAGGTCACACATATACAAAATCTGTCTAAATGAATTTCACATTTGCAGGATCCAGGACAACATATATCAGTGGATTGCAATCCACCACAAATAATAATCAGTGAACCCTTTCAAATGTAAATAAAGTATAAATAAATGGAAGAATGGAGTTCTTACTTGCAGTAGAAAAGCAACTAATAAACATAAGAGAAATCATCAAATTACAAAATTGCTAGTTGACAACCATCATAGAAATAACTAATTCAGGATGAAAACAGTAACAGATGCTAAAACTAGTGGGTGAAAATAGAGTGAGGGATGGGATTTTATATAGTCTCAAAATATCTCCACCCCCAATACTTATTCCTTGTGAAGAAAGCAAAGATACTGCACAGTGGGCAAACAGAGTAGACAATATATTAGTGAAGTGACCGAACTGAATATTGTCTTAGGAAGCTGAAGATTCAATATTATGTAGCACCTTACAATACGGACTAAGAACACTGCACCATTCTTATAATAGTTCCATCAAAAATATATAGCTGTGCCCTAAACCAGTAAAACTCATAATGAAAGACATTCTGCAGATAAATTTTTTGTCACAGTTTAAGGAGTGAAGAACGTGAAAATCAAGAAAGACCTAGAATCTATTGCAGGCTAAAAAAAAAGGCATCAACAACAACAACAAAAAAATAAAAATAAAAAGACATATCGCCAAGGTGTGACCCATACTTCTGAATTGGATCTTTTTCCTTTAAAAGACTTTATGGAGACAACTGGTGAAACTTGGAATCTGTTGGAAGAGGGTATATATACATTTTTCTGCAACTTTTTCCTGCCAGTTTTATGTAAATTTGGCAGTGTTCAAAATGCAAATTTTTAAAAAAGACGCAAAAGTAGTAAGATAAAACAAGCCTGCACAGGAAACTGCTTGATTTGATTTAGATTCAGGTATCATTTTTGAACATTTATTTATGTGTAGGATATGCTTGTTGCAATACTGATTAATGATTGACATGTAATGATGACTAGTGTTCCAGAAATATTTGCCCAAGGGCTACTAGATGCCATGACAGAGTAACTGCAAGGCTAAACAAGTATGTCTCTCGCAGGGCATTGTTTACTGCTTGATGTTCAATATTTTAAAACAATATGAGTTTTATTTATTTTGTTCAATTTATTGTTCACCATGTGAAGACTAGATGGTGTCGTTTACCCCATCATGATTAAAATAAAAAATGCTCTGTGATGTTATTTTCTACAAATATTTGGAGATGTATTTGGCAGTTTCTGTTAAAGTTAATTGCACACTTATCATATGGTCCAGTCATTCCACTTTTAGATTTTACCCTAGAGGAATTAAAGTATATACCTACACCAGGATTTATACATGAATGTTTACTGTGGCTTTGTAGTAAGAATGCCAAATAGAAACAGCCAAAATGTCCATAAATATGTGAATATGTAAAGAAATTGCTGTATATTAATACATGAAACCAAATCCTTGCTTGAAACAGCCCATGGATTGGTGACTAATTGAAAGTCCACATTACAGGCATCATCATGCTGATACCACTACACTTTTGAGTATCACCGAAGAAACAGTACTGGACATCCTGTTCGTTAGATTACAAGTCATTGTGGCAGAACTAACTGTTCCTGTGAAGTGATGCTATTTCCATTCAGCAGCAGTGTGTCCGATTTGAAGATCTCTTCTAAGGTCATCAAGGCTCATTCTGTTCAAGATGCTGTCCATGGACTTGGGCTGGGTCTAAGACTGGTATCTGCCTGCAATTGCTATGTGCAGACTGTGAGCATTGATGAACGTTTAGGGCCTGATGATATTGTAATGAAATCCAAAAGTATGGATGAGAAAAGAAAATATTAGAAAAGAAGGAGAAAATGGAAACAAAGCTTTTGTAAATACGGAAGGGAAGGAGTTGAAGGGAGGGTAGAGAAACAGGGAGAAAAATCAGAATCAAGTTATATCACGTATGGGTACAAATTCCCGATGATAAATACTATCATTGTGCGTACCTAAAATGTAGCAATAAAGGTAATTAAAATTAAATTAAATTAAGTTAAGTTAATTTTAGGCCCATGATTTATTTGGATTAAAAAGTCTTTCCCTGTACATAGTCTGAGAAGTGCCCTCATGTCTCACTATCTCTGTGCGTTGGGTGCTGTGTGAGGTAGCACTCACACATTATCTCCATTCCTGGCAGCATCTCTTCATTGTATATTTTATTATCATTAATTTGCAGATGAGGAGATTAAAGCTCAGAAATGGAAATCGACTTGCCCTAAGGTAGGTAAAGAGGTACATACTAGAATCTGGATTCAAACACAGAATTGTGCAGATTTCGGCTCACATTTACTATGCTATACATGCATCGTCTGTGAATTCTCTACCCATCTTATAAAATATGTTATTAGTAATCCCATCTCACAGTTAGAGAAACTAAAACTCAAGGAGATTAAGTGACTTGCCTGTAACCATATAGTTAGTGAGTGATAGAACTGGATTTAATTTGTTGGCTTTAAACCCACATACTTTCCCACTATGCTACACTGCATTAAAAGGTTCAAGTGAGAAATGTGAGCCAGATAATAGAATATTGTTCTCTTGGTATTGAAGCATATCGGTTTCATGGGAAAGGTCACAAGGCTGGGGGAGCTCGGAAGTCTAATCTGGGACTTGCGCCAAGGTCTGAGTCCTGTCTTGTTGGCACATACTTAGACTGGGCATATATCAGAGTGACACCAGTGTGGGCTATAGCTCATGTTGACTGTTTAACTCCTTTTCACTAGCCAAATTTCAATGGAATTCTTTAAGATTCTTCTGGACTCTCTCAGTCTAAACTGAAGCTGGTGATCTGATCTTCCCTTTGTCTGGAATTATCTTTCCTTCTTTTTTAGTTAACTAATGCCTATTTATCATTCAAATACTAGTCTAAATTTTGTTTGTTCAGATAAACTTCGGGCAGCACTAAGGAAGTCAGTTCTTCCCACTTCACAACTTCACAGTGTACTAAAATTCTCTGTAGCATTTCACATAATTGTAAAAGATGGATTGTACAATTCTTATTTTCACTTTCTCCTAGGATGTAAGCTTTGAGAGAGCAGGGCCTTTGTTTTGCTCACTTTGGCATCTCCAGTTCCTAGCCCCAGACCAGGCACGCAAAGCACTCGATTAATAGCTTTGTTTTGAAATAAAAGAATAGATGCATGGATGCAAATGTTGGATTCTTATGCAATCATGCCCGCTTTCTCTGCATCCTGTTAAAACAGTGTTTCCTCAGCTTGCCCCACCATAACAACAACTCAGAGTGACTGATAAAAACACAGAAGCCTGGGTGTTGTCCAGACATCACTAATTGTTTAAAAACCAGCCTACTGATTCTCAGGGCCAAATAAATTCAGGAAATACTGATTTCAATGATATGTGTCCTTTTTTGGGAGCATTATTTGACAATTGGGTCTGTAACTTGGATAATTGTATTCTTGAATCTATTACTATAGTATTAGTTACCTACACGCCTTGTATTGGAGGTGTTAGGTACAATGTTGAACTTAACAATTCTGCACAGGGCACCCCTTGCTCAGTTGCCTGTCATGGATTGCCACTGATAACAGAGTAAAATCCAAACCTTGTCCCCTGGAATTGAGAGACTTCCATAATTTGGCCAAAGGTATTTTCTTGCTGCGCCTCTTCACACGTGCTCTGCTTCCTGTGCACCAATCCCCCTGCGTTTCCCATGCACACCAGAGACCCTAAATTGTCAATTTCAACAGTGCTGTTTTTGTATGTTAAAATCTTCCCCATCTGTGCATCTTCAAATAACACTTTTTAGTTGTGGCTCAAAGCTGCTTCCTCCACACAGCATTCTGTGCTTCTGCTTCTTCTGATCTCTCCACGCATTACGGCGCTACCTCTTCCATGACTATTATCATATTCAGCTTTGTATCATAGCTTTTCGTGTGCCTGTGTTATCACTCTTGTCATGTATGAGCTATTTGAAGGCCAGGGACATGCCCATGCCCAAGGAATTTTGCCCTTAGTAGGAGCAGGTATTCCCCCATCAGATCTCCAGGGCTGTTAAGAAAGTAAAAGTTATCAGATAGAGATTTGTAATGGTTGCTACCAACTTGAGAGATTTAGAAGTTTAAACGACTCAGCAGGGAACCAGGGTCCTTACTGTGTAAACTACCTAGTCTGTGCAAGAAGAGGCCACAGAAGTGGTGTGAGTGCTATCCCAGCCTGGGGTGGGGAGTGGTAGCCTGCTGACAATATAAGAGAGGAGAGGAGGCTTGTTCTCTTGCTCTTGCTGCTTTTGCTGTATTCTGCCCCCTTGAACTGTGCCCCTGTGCCACGCACCCTGATTTGGAACCAGTCAATTATAAACTGAAATCTCCACAAACTGTGAGCTAAATAAACCTTTTCTTTCTTAATTTTGTGTGTCATGCATTTTGTCTCAGCAATGAGAGAAAAGTAACCAAGACAGAATTCTCCAACTATTTTGTTCTCTCCATTTCCAAATTTATCCAGATCTTCACCCATCTTTTCCTTTTGTCTAGAATAGGCACATCGTCTCCTTTCCAAGGTCAACATCTTCACAAATCTATTTAAACATCTTGATGAATCAATGAATTCATCAGATAGGCCAGATCAGTCTGTGATAAAACAAAAACAAATGTCAGCGACTTAACATTAAAAGTCTGTTTTTCACTCACACTACATCAAATTTATGGCTCAGTGGGGGCTTCTTCCCCTGGTAGTCACTCAAAGTCTCAGGGTGCTAAGTGCTCCTTCTTAACACATGTTTAGTGGCTCACCATGGCAAGAGAGAAGGAGGATAGAAAATTTTGCACTGATTCTCATAGCTTCCACCTGGAAGTCACACACACACACACACACACACACACACACACACACACACACACTTCTACTGTACCTTACTTTCACTCACATTTTGTTGACCAAAGCAAGTTATAGGGCCATAACTCATTTAAAAGTATAATTTACAACTTATACTCAAATAAGTATAGTTTAGCATTTACCTGACAGGAGGAGAGAACTGGAATATTTGCAAACATCACTAATAATTGCCAAAATATATAGAGACGACATATTTTCGTGACATTTTCCTTACTTGACTTTCAGTTATTTTTTCTTTTTTCAACTTTCTTCTGGTTAAAGGTTATGAAAGGCTTTCCCTTCTTTGGTGCACTAAGAAGATGCATGCTTTTGAAAGAAGGTGAAGTTCTCTCTGTGTAGATGTGGGAATGTTCATCACAGACTAGTATTGTTTAAAGAATTCTGAAATTTCTACAAAGTTAGGAGACTGAGAGAGTCGGGGTAGGACAAGTCTGGGAAGTGTCAGACTTTGCTACTTTAGAGGCTACTTAATTACACTTAATAATTTGCAATTTAGTGCTTGATGTTCCATGCAGATAACATCTGCTTCCTTATAAAGGACATATAGGATTCAACAGCCCCAAAGGAACTTTTCCAAATCAGATTTTTAAAAACATTCAGGTGTACTGATGAGTAACCTTTTGTTGTGGCAGCCGTTTGCATTCACTCCTGACTCCATCCTGATTTGTTTTTGCGTGTTTGACAGTGTCACTTAGCCTTTTGCCACATCATTTGTCTGCTTGGAAAAGGAAATAATATTTGATTTTAAAGTTGAATAGCACATCAAAGATCTTGGGAGCAAGCACACTATTGTGAAAGAGAGCCTATATGGATGACAAACTTCAGTTCATGTATATTAGCATGATCTTAAAATTTCATGCAGTTTGAAAGGATACATGTCAATGAAGTAAGAACCTTTCTTTGATATCAGGAAAACTAAAGTTTCACAGAAGTCACAACATTTATCCCACAGTGCTACTGGGGTAAGCAAATGAGAGAAAATGAACAAGTCACCACCCTTCTTGATTCATAGCAAACAATCAAAAAAGTCAAGTATTAAAATTAAAGGACAGGCAAAGAGTTGGATTATTTTAGAAGATTCAGAAATTTTCAAAATATACTTTGAATCAGTTTGCATTTATTTATGTATCTTTTTGCATTAAAATTACTTTATTACTTAAAAATTTTTGTTATATATGTATTTAAAGTATGCAACATGATATTGTAAAACATGATGATGTTATATAATAGAAAGCCAAATATAAAGGAAAATACTGCATGATCTTATATGTGGAATCATGAAAAAATAGTTGAATACACATAGAGACTAAATCAGTATGCATTTCAAATATTCTGTGTTAAAACATTCTACACTCATAACTTTTATTTATAATATACACTGAATTTCTCACTTCTTTCAGAATTAATCATGTTTGGCTGCATAGTTCTCTGAGTCAATAAAACACTTGGATTTCAAAATGAATCTTAATACCTTCCAGACTTCCATCTATTCACAAAAAGGGAAGTTCTCATGCTTTTCTAGTTTAATGGTTTAAAATCAGGACTCAAATAATTTCTACTGTGACCTTCATAATTAGTGTACAACAGTAGATTTGGAATTAAAGTTATAAATATGTAACTGCTGTGATGTGGCACAATATGCCATTGTATATTGAATCATCTCCTATATTAAGTATAAATCAAATATAGACAGAATTTATGTGATAAATTTGGCAGAAAATCAAACACTGACAAAATTAATATCATGAGGTAAGGAAAGTTTCTCTGAAATGTCTTTTGTGTTAGTATGTACAATTTTTTGGCTATATCTTTTTCTGCTACTTAAATAATGCTGAATAGCCTTAAGTAACAAATACTTATATTAACTGTTTTGTAGGTGTTGCCTCCTTAATATGTGGAGGACACATAATGTTTGAAATGGTCTAGTTCAAATTGTACTTTTGAATAATCCATTGAAACAGTTAAATAACCAAAAGAAGACGTATGTTCCTGTGATAATAGAGCTGAGAAGCTCATTTAAGCTACTATCTTATCCAATGTCCTCATCTGGCAAATTAGAATAAATAATTGCTGTCTAGAGAAAAGTCTCTTAATTGTTACAGGAAGAAGCATGAGTAGAACTCAGGTCAACACACTGCTTCCTGGGTTCAGTTTCATAGTGTAAACAGAATTTCCATGTTGGAAATTATAATATTTCATTCTCATGGAAGGACTCTAAACTCAGTTCTTTTGACTGTCTTTAGGATGAGCATTGAGATACTCTAAAGGCAGCAGGTATACAGTGCTTCGTCTACCAGGCAAGATCCCTTAGTCTCCAACACTTGACTGTGAGTATAACTATTAGACATCGGATGTAATCCACTGAGATAGTACAGAGGATAGGCCCTGTTTAACCTTGTGCCTCTTTCCTTCACAAAACTGTGAAACCCACCTGACCCATGTTTCTGTGACTCAAATTGGGACTTGATTTAAATCTAAACATTCATTGTAGTTTTGTTTGACTCAAATTCCTGTGATGGTTGGTGAAAGCACAGTAACAACTGTGAATTCATAGGCATTTGCTGTCCTCAGACATACAAGGCTTTGTGATCTGAAGTTCAGTTCACTTGTTAATTGCACTCATTACTCTCTGTCATGTCATTGTGCGATAAGTGATATTAAAATAATATGAAATGTAGAAGCAGCCATTCCAATTTATGTTATTATCCAGGATCCTCGCTTAAACAAAGAAAAATAATAACAGAATCAATATGATTATCTTCTGATCACACTTAAAGATTTTTTAAAAGATTGAATCTGAAGAAAACAAAGAGAAATATATTGAGGTGACTTAACTAAGCCAGTGAAAAGAAAAAAAAAAACAATGTTATGTACCAAGTGCCAAGAATTCTTTGGGAAAGAGGAAGGAGACCAACACAATATTAGTTTATCAGACATACATATGTATGTCTTAAAACCGAGAGTGATTCAGTAGTGGAAGGTTGGGCCACCTGCTTTGTACATACCTCCTTCCCCTACTTGCTCAGTCAAATCTTTTTTATAAGTCAATTTCCTATTTGAAAATGATTTGGAAGGACATCAATAATAAAGAAAGTTTTATTTAGTAAAAGTTCAGAATAAGATATCATCAGAACAACTAACAAGCCGTGTTGCAACATTTCAAAATGGTTTCATCTATAGAACAAAGGCTTGGTGGTAAGTATTGAAATAGGATTGTCTGAATATTGGGCTATGCAGAATTAGAAACCGAGGAGGAGGTTGGATGCTTGCTTGGTGCCATAATATTCTCTTCAGCATATTTGAGATCAGGACAAATGAAGCTCAATTCATAGCTGGGATAAAGAATAGAGGAGCCCTCAAGCTCTTCATTTCCTTCTATTAGTTTTCACACTCTGAGCTCTATTAATGAAGTCAGGTAGATGTACAGCTTTGTAAATCATGTCAGAAACATCCATACACAATCTTTGGAAGAAAATAAAAATTAATGCTTATTGGAGACTCGTTTTGAGCTAATATGGGCATCTTAATATACATCAAACATGTGTTCAAACCCTAGGAGTTAAGTATTACTGTGATCACCATTTTCCTTGTGAAAAAGCTGATGTGCACGGAGGTCATATAACTTTCCTCACCTAGTTAGCAGTCACAGGGCTGGGATCTAAATATTGTGTGAAACCTTTGGAGCCCATTTTTTTTTTCTTCTTCACTACTTTTTGCTTTCTGTCTGATTATGTTTGATTGAAAATAAACGTCCTTAACTGAAGGCAAAATGGTAGGCATTTAATTGAACCACCTCTGGTGAGTTTGAGAGGCAAGTTCTATATATGGAATTATGATTTTACTGAATTTTCTGGCCAGCATTCTTAGTATTCAGCTCCATAGGCAGGAGCTGAGGTACGCCTATGGATTAATTATTGTTATGCAGTAGCAAATGTTTTCAGAATCGAACTGTTGTAATGGCTAAATTCAGGCAGCACATTTGTGCACACACACACACAGAGAACGCATCAAGGGACCTAATGTAATTGCAGGAAGCATCAATATTTATGATTGGTATAGAACTTTTCAATTAAGCAGAAAAAAATAGTAAAACTAAAACTGAATCTAAACTAGTTTGAATATTTGAGAATCAATGGAGTTAATGTTAGAATTAACTGAAGATTAGAAATAAAAACCCTGCTTCACTCTGATGGCAGAACGTGTCACCCCCCCAACACACACACACTTTTCTGCCTTATTTAGCCACATATTGTTGACTGTAATACTGTGCCACTCAGGTTTTCTTTGTGTCTTGAAGGCATACAAATATGCCACTTGTGTAAAGCAAACTGAAATGAGAGAGGTACAATTTGGTATTATTGGTTGGCCCATTTCTACAACTATTCATGTTTCTGTCTCTTATTGTCTGGACTCTTTCTTTTATCTGAGTCCTGATTTCTGGCTTTTGCTTAAGACTCAGTCTTTAAAATAACCTATAATTAAACCTATAAAGCTAAAGCTTTCTATAGCACACAACCCCTTTAAATTGTCTGGATTATTCCCCCGCAGAGTCATGCCATTAGCAGACGAAAATCTATCACTATCCAAAGTCCACTTCTGAACAAACTAGAATCCAAATTGAGAGTTCATGTACTTGTCAATATCTTTTTTCATTCATTTTTATAGACATTCTCATCTTGACTGCAAGGTTTACTGTCTACTTTTTACTATGTCCTGAGGATAAATAATACAGTATTTTATTTTGCTATCAATTGACAAATTATAATTATATAAATGAATGAGCTACCTTGTGATATTAGGATGTATGAATAAATGTGGACTGATTATATCAAGCTGATGAACACATTTATAATCTCAAATACTTACAATTTTTGTTAGTAGCACATTTGAAACTTACCTTTTTACCAATTTCATAAATACAATATATTATTATTATGTATAGTCACTATGCTGTGTAATGGTTCTCAAAAAATTGCTTTTAGCCTAAATGAAAGATTGCAGTATTTATCCAACACTTTCCCATTTCTCTCATGCCCAAATTCTGATAACTAACATTCTACTTTCTGATTCTTTAATTCATTTCTTTTAGATTCCAAATGCAAATGAAATCATGTGGCATTTTTATTTCTGTGTCTGATTCAGTTTACTCCAGTTTCATCCATCTTGTCATAAGTGACAGGATTTCTTTCTTTTTTAAGACTGAATGATATTCCATTGTATGGATACATCACATTTTTATTCATTCATCCACTGATGGACACTTAGATTGATTGCATATCTGGGCTAGTATGAATAATATTACAATGAATATGAGAGTGCAGAGGTTTCTTTGATATACTGATTTCATTTCCTTTGGACACACACATATATATAATCAGTAGGGCATTACTGCATCACATGGCAATTCTAATTTTAGTTTTCTAGGTGCACCTCCATACAGTTTTCTATAATGTCTGTACTCGTACTCACTTCAGCAGCACATATACACAATGTCTGTGCTAATTAAAATTCCCGTTCACAGTGTACAAGGGTTTCCTTTTCACAGCCCTCTCCCTGATACTTATCATCTTTTGTCTTTTTGGTAATAGTCATTCTTGCAAGTAGATGGTGATATTTCATTATGGGCTTAGTTTGCATGTCCCAAGTGATTAATGATGTTGAGCATTTTCTCATAATCTGTTGGACATGTTCATATCTTCTTTCACAAATGTCAATTCAGGTTCTTTGCTCATTTTAAAAATCAGGCTATTTGTTTTCTTGCTGAGTTGCTTGAGCTCCTTACATATTTTGAATGTTAACCCCTTATGAGATGCAAAGTTTGAAAATAGTTTCTTCCATTCTATAGGTTGTCACTTTACTTTGTTGATTGTTTCCTTTGCTGTGCAGAAACTTTCTTGTTTGATGCGATTCTATTTGTCTATACTTGCTTTCGCTCCTTGTGCTTTTGAATTTTTATAAAATTGTCCTTGCTCAGACCAGTGCAATGTAGCATTTCCTTTACGGTTTTTCCAGGCATTTTATATGTTCTAGTTTTATATTTAAGTCTTCAATTCATTTTGAGCTGATTTTTGTGTTTTAGCTTTGCTTGTTTCTTTGAAAAATGTCATTAGTATGTATTTTAATGTGTAGTGCATCACATCTGTAGATGACTTTGAGTAATATGGACATTTTGACAATATCAATTCTTCTAATCCATGAACATAGAATGTGTTTCTATTTATTTGTGTCATCTACAATTTCTTTTATTATATATTTTAATGTACAGATATTTCACCTCTTTATTTAAAGTTATTCTTAAGTAATTTTGGTAGGTATTGTAAATGAGATTGTTTACTGGATTTTTTTCAGATAATTCATTATTAGTATACAGTAATGTTACTGACTTTTGTCTGTTGATTTTGAACCCTGCAACTTTAGTATATTTGATTGTTAGTTCCAGCAGGTTTTTTTTTTATGTCATCTGCAACCAGAAACAATTTCTCTTCTTCTTGTCCTATGTGGATGCCTTTTATTTCTTTTTGTCTAATAAGTACTCTGATTTTGGATTCTCATACCTGATGATACCTACACTATTTTAGAGGTTAGTTTTCAATATCTACCAATAGCTTGACTCAGGGAAACCTTGTGAACAGCCTGGTTCATTTTGCCTATTTCCCATATGAGAGAAGATGTGGGAAGGTTAAGTTTGGGTACATTTTTGATCCCAATATTCATCTTATTACTATTTTACTTTTTGCATAATGTTATCCAAAAGGGCAGAAGTTAGGTGTTGTAGTCAGGGTTTACAAGGAGAACAACTGCATATAGGACACAGAATTTATAATACTGTTTTATGATGATCACTCTAAGAGCCCACAATAAGGACTCATTCCAGTCTGTTTCCCACATCAGCGCTACAAAAGCCAAAGGTTAGCGGTGGAAGCTTGAAAGTCTATGCCAGTGGGGTGAAGGAGCTGTGCAGTGGGTTGAGGGTTCTACACTGGAACTGAGAAGTCACCCTCAAAATAAGGTCCAGAGCTCCCCTGAAAAGTACCACAGCTATCCTCAGCAGCAATGAGGTCCTGAGCTCCTCTAACGATGAAAAGAGTCGAGTAGAGGTCAGGAAGTTCAGCGTGACAAGCTTCCCCAGCACACATCTTCCCCTCTGGAGCCAGGAAGTGATGCTCAATGTGAGGAGCAGAGCTCCCCCAAAGTGAATCGCAGCCACCATCAGCAACAAGGTCCCGAGCTCCTCCAACAACAATGGCTGAATCCATATTGGGAAAACTAGCCATGACAAGCTTCTCCAGGAGAACCAACGGCTCAAAACAGCAACATTTAGGAGAACCCACAACACCCTACTCTTCTTCTCCGCATCTCTATTTATGCTGACAGCTTTCTTCAGGTGGACCATCTACATTCAGCACCATGCTGATATAATTTAGCTGGTGTTAAGTTGATCACCAGTTTTTAATCCATACCATTAGGCTAAGACAAAAAGATAGTTCATTGTCAGCTTCACTGATATTGAAACAAACACCCGATACCCACAACTTAGAGGAGAGGTTTATTTGGTTCATGTTTTCAGTGGTTTCTGTTCATGGTCAGCTGGCTCCAAAGCAAAAACATCACGGTAGAAGGGTATGGAGGAGCAAAGCTGCTCACTTCATGGTGGCCAAGAAGCAGAGCACAGAGAAACAGTGCCAGAGAGTAGGTGCAGGCAGTAGATGTAGTCCCCAAGTCAACCTCCTCGAACATACTCAGAAGTGTGCTTCACTAATCCAATAGGTGTCTCTTAGTCCAGTCAAAGTGACAATCACACATAACCATCAGAGATAGCAACCTTTTTGTTTTAGTTATTCCTAGTATCATTTTAAGCGAGTGTAAATTAACAAGGATATAAGATTTGTGCCTGCTCCCTGATCAGAAAATGTATCCTTTTAGCCAATATGGCATGGGAGTTCTCCTCTGACTGCCCCATCTTTCCGGCTGTGTTTCATCATCTCTCTTCTCATGTCTTCCCTGTTGCCGGGCCTAATGTCCATGTCAGGTGACTCTCAGAGGTACAGTTATCTCACACCCTGCAAGAGACTGGCTATTCAGATGTTATCTTAAAGATCAAATTCACAAGAATGCAGAAATGTCATTTCAGACAGCAACATGATGGCTTGGAAGGGATGGGTGATAACCAGCACAGTCCCCTTGGTCTCTTTCAGTACCATGTTGGTCCCCTGATTGATGGTCTCAGATGTCAGTAGATGAGTTTTGTGAAGACTAAGAAAACATATTCCAAATTTTAAAGCCCTTTTCATACACCTTTTTTTTGTTCCTAATAAATGAAATATTGCTGTAAACTTCTTTTTTTTTTAGAACAGAAATATTTAGTGAGGGAAAGAAAACTTCTGTTTGAGAGAGAGACAGAAGGGGTCCCGAGTGGGTTGCCAAAGACTCTATCTTTTCTAATGACTTTCATAGAGCAAAACCCTGATGGGGAAAACTGGGAACTGACAAGGCAGATGGGCATGAGGTGGGACAGAACTGTGGTCAACCAATAAGATTAATTGTTTAGGTAAGATTGACCAAATCAGGGACAAATGGGGAAGCGAGTCACTAGTACGCGAGCATTCTTATGAATTAGGGGATTGAGATGGTAATTCCTGGCTTCTCAAGATGATCCCAACCTAATCCCTAATGCTTATACTTAGGGTGTGGTTGCATTTGTTTTGCCTTCTGTCTCGAGATCTGGCCCACAGCAGTCAGACAAGGCTAGGCTGTAAACTTCTTGAGAAAACCAAAGGGCTTGGTTCATCACTAAATCACTAAAAATACCTAAAAGTATGCCCGGCATATAACAGGTGTTTTGTGTTATGAGTTGATCGAATGTATAATAGCTAGCATTTGTTGGATGCTTATTTCAAAATTGAGGATTGAACCCAGGGCCCTCACACTGAGCTACATCCCCGGTCCTTTATTTATTTGTTTGTTTGTTTGCTTGTTTAACTCACTAAGTTGCCCAGACTGGCCTCGAACTTGCCATCCTCCTGCTTCAACCCTCCAGAGTGCCGGGATCACAGACATGTGTCTCTGAGCCAGCTAATTAAATGCTTTGTATATATGACAGCATACTAGACACTATTCTATGTAATTATGAGGTAGTTACTATAATTATACTCACTTTAGAGATCATGAAGTCAACAACCATAAAGTTAAAAATGCCTAAGGTCACAGAGCAAATAGGTACCTACTATTATGATTTAGATCTAAAAAACGTTCCCCAGATGCCTAATATGCTCAGAGAGGGCAGGTCAATCGGGACATGACCCGGAGGCATGTTCTCTTGTCCAAGCTCCGCACCTCTCTCTGTGTCTGTCTCTGTCTCTGTCTCTGTCTGTCTCTCCCTTTCTGCTTCCTGGTTGCCATGGGTAGAGTACTTTTCTCATGCCTTTCCTTCCCACCATGCTGCTTCTGCCTGGGAGCCAGGCACATGTGCAGTGAGCTCTCTAAAACCATGCCTCAAAATAAACTTCTCCACCTTTGAATTGCATATGTTGGGCATTTGGTCCCAAAGAGGGGAAAGTGACTAATGAAATACCTGATTGGGGATATGACCTAAGATTCTCTGACCCTAAATTCCTCACCCTTAACTATTGTGCCTAATGCTGCCCCTCCTATGAAAACGGAGACGTGGGGCAATATACCAAGACTTTGACCTATTACCATAGGAATGTGGATGGGCTATCATTTGTCCTCAGTCCATAGTCTATAAACCCAGGGAGCTGCTAAGAATTATTACCCTGTAGAGATATGATGACAGAGATTGGCAGATGGTCCTACTGAACCTTAATGCAGCGGCCTACACAGAGGGAGATGAAATATAGCACTATGGTGAAGGAAATGGTGGGAATTAAGAAAGTCCAAGTGGAAGGATGCGGCCAAGTCTCTAGGGTTTGTTGAACGAGAAAAATTAGCTTTGACAGAGTGTGTATTTGTGAGCATCCACCCATTCAAAGAGTCCTCACTTCTTAAGAATCTTCTATTGGTTAGCCACAAAGGATGAGCAATGAACAAGTCATAGCTCTTGCAGCAACAGATAAAAAGATTCTACATATTTGCCCAGACAGTGTGCACAGTAGGTGCTAACACTACCCCAAATCGGTTTCTAATGAGCAATAATCGATGCTAAAGGGTGACTTTCTTATTGAGTACTTATTATATGTTAGGCACTGTTCCAACTGAGTTCTGTGCTTTAAAATCAATCTTCTTGAAGATAGGTGTTAGCAACAAGATGTTACAGGTGAGAAAAGTGTGGCACAGAGAATTGGAGGACTCACCTGTTCTCACCCAGTTAGTTAAGGTGATAGCAACAGAAAGCACACAGTCTGACTCCATTGCCTGCATGCTTAGCTTCTACATGTATTAATTCTCCAAGTGTTACACATTTTTTAGGTTCCCTTTTATCTATCCAGTGACATTTATTCATTCATTACATTCTTACTGAGAATACCATGTACCTAGTACTGGGCTAAATGCTAAGAATGTAACAGTGAAGAAGAAAGGCAGGGTTCTAGTACTAAACTGTTACAAAACTGTTAGCTGATCCATGAGATTAGAGAAAACAGTGAAACTCTACCACCTCCAGTAAAGCCCCAACCTGAGTTAGTCAGCTTTCTATCACTGTGACAAAATATCTAACATACAAAACTTAAAGGAGGAAAGCTCTTGATTTCAGATGTCAGTCCATGGTCTGGTGGCTCTGAGGTAGGAACATGACAAAGAAAGGCATGGTACAAGAAAGCTGCTCACCTTCCCACTATGGGGAGGGCAGCAGGGCAGAGACAGAAAGGGAGAGAGCCCGAGAGGAAACACAGAGGGAGACAAGATATACCTTCCAAAGGCATGCCCCCTGTGACCTACTTCCTCCAACTGGGCCCCACCCACTAATAGCCCATTCAGCTAGGAGCTCACCAATAGATGAGGTCAACACCCTCAATGACCCAGGGGCCTCTCTAGGCCCCGCCTTGCCACATTGTTGTACTGGGGATCAGCTCCTCAATACTGAGTTTTTGGGTCACTTCATATTTAAACCATCATATCCCTTACTTACTGTGAAAAGTCACATATGCTTCTCAGTAAAAGCCAGTATTGAATGAAGTGAAACTCCATTCTCTTTCATGACTCAGAAGAACAGGGACTTTGGTTTGAGTCTCTTCTCGGTTGAAATTGGCTAGTGTATTTATATAATGATACATAATTCAGCTGTTGCACGAAATGGAATTTGTATTGGAAATACTTGATTTCTGGAAACAAGGAATATATTTTGACAGCAGGCATATTAACTGATAATATGTGGCCCCTCTATTGCCATTAGACAAAAAAGGGGCCTTGCTTGTATAAACTGGAGGGCATCTGCCTACACCTCCCTAAGGCAATTTGAACCAGTCAGCCTAGGACTACAAGGTGCATTTTAAGGTAAAAAAGATATGTCTGGTTGCATTTTTCTTTTGTTGCATTATGACAAATACTTGATGGTGCTACATAGTTTTATTAGTAAAAATAAAAGGAACACTGACTAAAAATTTATATAAAGGAAAAGGTAAATTGATGGTTAACATGTTCCTGACTTCAAATGCAACAGTAAATAAGTGGAAAAGTCAACTTTTAAGGACAACAACGAAGGGAAGCAACAGTATCTCTTGAAAGCCAGATTTCATCTAGCCCATGTGGGAAGCCCTTCTAACAGTGAAATAGGGGTTATTATCTGGAAAATGTATCATACTTATCTCAGAGTCAGGCAGACGATTCCATATTGTACCTCCACTTTGAGATATTTTAATCTCCATCCTGCCTCTTTTATGTTGGTTTCAATATAAATTTTGTTTTATTAGCTTGGGTCTTAAGAACTACAAATATTAGAAACTCAAATTTTTAATTAACCGAAGTGAAACACCTTTAGATTCCAATTTAGATTTTGACAGGGAGCTCAGGACAGGGGTCTTGAGAAATTTTATAATATCCATTCAACACACATTTATTACAGGCTGCACCTCGGGCACTCGGTTGGGATATAAAGCCCAATAATCTAGATTCTCTGGCTTAAAAATCTTTCCGTCTAATAGGGATGTAGTACATAGACAGAATGTGGGCTGAATATCCTAAGGAATATCTGGAGCTGGGTGAATTCTAGCAGCAGTGTTCGTTTGGAGCTGAGGTCCCCAGACGAGGGCAGAGAGCCACTCAGGTGGGAGTCAGATTTGCAATCGCAGGGTAAAGCAGTGGTAGTTAGAGGGATCGATTTTGGAAAGTCCAGATCTGTGGCAAGGTTCTGTTCTAGGAACAAGGAGCTATGAGGCCTTGGGAAGTTAATTGGCCTCTCAAAGCATCCATTTCCGGAACTACTGAAGAGTTTTATGTAGAGGAGAGACAGATACAGAGAGATATAGTCAGGTACCCTTGAGCACCTGTGTAGAGGAGGCAAGGAGTGAAGAGGAGAGACCAGAGCTTTGTTGAGGCAGTGGACGCCTCCAGATGCAGGCTCTTTTGTGCGCATTGCCCAGCATCTGGCAAGGCTGGGGCTGACGGTGATTTACCATATACAGTACTTACTTCAGGTTTGGCCTGCAGCCAGGGACTCATGAAGAAAGCTACCCCTCCTCCCTGTTCCAGCACACAGGGCCCATTCAGTATCATTCCTTTAGACGATGACTGGGCTTCTTGCCCTCCAATCCCCAGGCTCCACAGGCCCTGGGGAAATGACAGACCCTGGGAATCAGAGAGACAGTGCTGTTCCTCATCACGCTCAGCTGCCCCACTGGCTAGAAGGTCATGGGTTGTCCAGGAGGCAGTGCGGCTTTCAGTCACTTGCTAGGAGGCTTTGGTGGATGTCAACTTTGTCTGCTCCTAGTCCCCCAGCGCGACGTGGGCAGCCTGCATCTCTGCGGGACCCGAGCCAAGATGTAAAAGCACTGCACCTTTGAGCTTCCTGCTCACTGGGACAGTGTTTGTTTTCGAGGAAGATTTTAAAGTTGTTTGGGACTTTTTTCTCCCCAGGGCATTTTTCCTGCTTTGTCTGTGGAGATTCTCTTCAACAAGAGCCACACCAAAAATCTGACCTACTCTTTTTTGTGTGTATTGAGAGCATTAACACATGCTTCAATAAAGAAACTTATTTAACTTTCCTTAAATTATTTTCTTCAATATGTTGGGCATTGAAGGTTTATCCTGTACATCTGTCCATAGCGCCATTGAAATGGTTTGGAGAAATTCTGCTAAATCTGGAAGGGGTTGGTGGGATTCAGGGGATGTAGTGTAATGGAGAGGAGCCTGATTTTGAAGTCAGCTTGTACTTTGCTGCTCAATGTGACTGGACAAGTAAGTTATCTTTCTTATGCCTTTGTTTCCTCATCTGTAAAGCTAAAATAATACTTAACTTGGTGACTGTCATGCAGATGAAATAGGTAAATCTCCTGGCATATAAGCGGTAATTGACAGTTATTAGTTCTGCAGTGTGCTTCCAAGAATTAGTTCCCTTGGGACAATTGCATTCATTCATTAACGTTTCAGCTGCAAAATTTGCAGTTGACCCAAATATGATTTGTTTAAAACAAAACAACAATGGGAGAGCCAGTGCAGGCAGAACGTGGAATAGCTTGCATTTCCTTCATGAAAATTGGGGTGATGTGAAAATTTGGACATACGCTTTCTAATGTTGAACATTGTAGGAGTGACAACTTTTTAAGTTAACAACTTTTATCACTGTTCTTTGTTTTTATCATTGTTCATTGTTCTTTCTGCTTTTTCTACCTGAATGGGGAAATACAGTACTAGACTTGAGTTATGAGGAGATTCTAAATAACTGGGGAAACTGTAATGTTGGGGCCCTTTACTTGCTTAAAACATTTCCCCACCTACTGGTCATTACTTGAAATCACACGTCACAACACTCATTACAAAAACTGATGCATAGATGATGGGTGGACAGATGGGTAGATGGTTTGATGACTAGATACAGCACAAAGTTCTGACACTGCTGCCTTGATAAGTCATCCTGTTTCACACAATGTCCCTTTCCTTACCTGGAGATATCTATTGTTTTACCTGCAACTCTTCTCTCCTGCCAGCTATACTTCCCTAGCTTCTGACGCTGTTACTTAGGTGTCAGTCTCAGTTTTTTAAGCCTCTGAAAACCCTTTTTTGCTTCACCGATTTAGGCAGCACTTTTATCCACAAACACCTCCTCCAGGGGAACCCTAATGCCCAGTCGATACATGAGTGTAGATCTGGCAGGAACACAGGACTCCGCAGCCCCTGCCTCGTTGGCCCTTGCCATGCTTTCGGAGTTCAGAGGTTAGAAGACAGGAAGATTCCTAGTTCTGTGAGTGGGAGGGGAGCGAGAGTGGGAACAAACGTCAGCAGATGACACTCCCTGACATCGCTTCCCCTTTCTCAGAAGTGGTGTTTTGTTGGTTGCTTTCCCACAGCTGAGCTTGTCATAAAGGAGCTCTGTTCTCCGTTCTCCGAGGGTTTGCTAATTGCAGCATTGCTGGGGGGAAAAAAACATCGAGAATGTAGAGAATCTTGTCTTAGTTCATTTTGATATCTAGTCCCTTACTGCAAAGTCAGTTTCTAGTCTTATTTTTCAGGCACCTAAAATTGTAATTCAAAGTCAGACTGACATACTCAGATTTCCAATATTTAAATAACCCTCTATGCTAATTAAGTATAAATTGCATTAGATATATCAGGTTACAGCACTGCAGATCACCCAACAGTTACATAATCTTTTGAATTCTGTCAAAACAGCATTAGCTTTTTTTTTGTGGGGGGGGAGAATCTCTGTTAATATCTAGTTAATATCTAGGCCTTTCAGTGAAATTTTTTTTGACAACTAATTTTCTAGCGAAGCAAATACCAGTTATACTTGGAGTTGGATTTGATCCTTTGATCTGGTGATGATGTGGGAGTGAGAGAGGGGGTGGAGAAAGGCTGAGTATAGTTCACTTGGTGATTTATATAGCTCCTTTCACAGGATTAGAGTGGGAATCCTAGAAAAAATAGCATTGTTTGAAGTCATAATAATTAAGAGGTCTTGCTTCAGCTGAACTAAATTCCAAGGCGATCCCAGTGGCTTGGAAGTCAGGGAATCTGTTTTATTCAGTGCTTAAGAAGCATTCCCCTAAAGGAGCCCTGCTGATTCTGGAGATTAAGGAAGAACTTCCTAGTGGTAATTAATTAATCACGTGCAACACTTTAATTTAAAATGAGTCACTTCAGTTTCAGAATAAATAAAATCCTCTAAACTGTAGAGGCAAAATGAAAATAAATGTTTCTAACTATATTATCAACCTTTTCTAGGTCCCTAAGTGCATTCTTTTTGGACTCTTAGTAGTAATGCTGTGAGACCACAGTCTGTGTAGTTTTAGAACATTCAGCTCAGTCCCAGTGTCCACCAAGAAGACTGCTAGGGAATCCTGGCTAGAGCAGCTATGGGGCTTTGTAAATCCATTACAAATGATGAGACTTAGTACATATCATCCTCTTCTAAACCTGAAAACAGGGCAGCAGTGTCTGCTTTTCTGTGAGGTGAATTCTTTCACAGACCTCAAGATCTCTGAAGCCAGGGGCATCTATGGGTGAGCAAGAGTCACCTCAGGGAAATCAACACAGCTTTTTATAAGTCTATAAATTTTAACCTTTTGTAATATGAGATCACTTGTGTATTCCTACATCCTTGTTGATTAGGTATTCTTAGAAATCTAAAGTTTTCTGATCTATTTATAGGGCTATACAAGTGTAGTTATATGGGGGCTTTTCCATCTACTGATTCCTAACCATGCTTCAGTTCTAAGAGCTTTCTTTAATCTTCTAGACAACATACATCATTTCATCAGAAATCACTAACCTTTCAGTGGGGGACAGTAACATTCATCATGTGTTAATTTTTCTGATCTCAATCTTTGTCCACTTTTCTGACTTATAATCTGGACTTCAGAACTGTACCAGAGAAGGACATTTCGGTTCTGCTGCCAGACTGCTGTCAGCTCCCCCATCACACAGCTTCACCTGCAGGGGAGTGTTGTCAGAAGCCTCAGTAGCCGAGTACTGACACTAAAGGAAACACTTCAAGTCTTGCCTTCTGCATCAGTCAGTGATCGTTGAGAGACAGATTGAATATAAATTTACAAAGTAAGCATGCAGTGGCTGACTGTAGAGTCAGGGGTGGAAGGGTACAAAAGGACTGTCTGTACCCTGGAGAGACGAAGGATCCAGACACAGGTCGAAGGCCTGGAGCTCACTGTAGAGTCCTGTGTGACTCCGCATCAGGAAACCAAATGATCTGCTCTGGACAGTGGAGAGTCTGCACTGGAAGCCAGGAGGTGACATCTAAGATGAAGGTGAAGACAGGAGATCCACTGAAGAAACAGAAGGGAGCCTTCCTTCTTTCCTTTTTTTTTATTTTAAGGAGAACAAAACAAAATGAAACAAAACAAAACAGAACAAAGCATATCAGAGCAAAACGATGCAAGCAACACAGGATTTCAAAATGAGACAACAGGAAATCAATAGTGGCCACCATGATGTCTCTTGTTTTCTTTGAAATAGTTGTCCATATCTTCACACGCAATGAATTTAAAGAAAACAAAGTAGTATAAAACTAATCAAAACAAAAGAATAAAACATTACAAGCCCTAAGAATCTGACAATAAGAAAATCAACAATGGCTACCATAATGTCTCTCGTTCTCTTCAAAATAGCTGTCCATACCTTCACATATACTGAAACCAAAAAACACAAAACAGACTAAAACCAATCAAAACAAAGAATAAAAGTATTATTGGACTTCAAAATACAATGATATGGAATAAGTAATGGCTGACATAATGTCTTGTTTTCTTCAAAATGGCTTTTCATATCATCACACCTAATAAAATCAATTCTTGTAAACTCTTTAGGAGAAGTTCTAGGCTTGTATAAGCCTACATATGCACATCTATCCTTTCTGTATTAGAGGGAAAAACAAAACAAAACAAAATCAAACACAAGGAAGACAAGAAACAAAAGAGACAAGTAAATAAGAATAACAAAGAGGCCAAAACAATAACAATGTGGGCTTGCAAAACAAGGTGGTAGGAACATAATTAAGGTTGTTATTTTGCATAGTTATCTTCAAAAGAGTTACTTAGATTACCAGATATAAACATGCAAAATTGATCTAATCCTATGAATGTTAACTGTTTTGTTCCAAGAACTAATAGAATTAATAATACAATCATCCTAGCTATGCTAACTGTGTATGTACAAATTTACTTCTTTTTCCTTTCCTTTCCTTCTTTTCTCCTTTTCCATATCTGAGTTATTTTTCTCCCTTTGAGCAGTTTCTAACCCGTTCACAATATTTATTGAAGATTTGGTATCTTATTTACTCTTTTAGTTTCTTACACTAGAGAGACAATATGGTATTTACATAGGTGAGTTTGATTGATTTCACTTATGAGTATGGTCTCAAGTAGCATTCATTTACCTATAAAAGCCTCAATGTGATCTTTCTTTATAGTTGAGCAGTATTCCATTGTATAAAAATACCACATCTTTTTTATCCATTCCTTGGTTGATGGGCATTTAGGTTGTTTCCAAGATTTAGCTATTACTAATTGGGCTGCTATGAACATGGGTGCACATATATCACTGTGGTATGATGTTTTCAATTCTTCTGGGAATATGCCCAGAAGTAGAACAGCTGAGTCAAATGGGACTTCCAGTTCCAGATTTTTGAGGAACCTCCAGACCAACCTCCACAGTGGCTGCACCAGTCTATGCTCCCACCAAAAATGCAGGAGAGCTCCTTTTCCCCCACAGCCTCTCCAGCATTTGTTATTGGTGGTTTTCTTGATCCTGGATATTCTTTCTGGAGTGAGATGAAATCTCATTGTTGTTTTAATTTGCATTTCTCTAATGACCAATGATGGTGAACTTTTTTTCATGCATTTATTTGCCATTTGTATTTCTTCAGATAAAAAGTGTGTATTCATCTCAGATGACCATTTTTGGATTGGGTCTTTGAATTTTGGGGGCCTGATTGTTTTTTAATTCTTTTTATGTTCTAGATAGAAATCCTTTGTCAGAGGGACAGTTGACTAAGACTTTTCCCAATTTGTGGGTTTTCTTTTCATTCTGTTGGAGATTTATTTTGACATGCAAAAACTTTTTAGTAAGACAAGATCCCGGTTATTGATTCTGGGACATATTTCCCATGCAGTTTAATTTTTGTTCATGAAATCTCTGCCTACCCCCATGTCTTCTAGATTTCTACCTGCTTTGTCTTCCAGCAGGTTCAGTGTTTCCATTATAATATTTAGACCTTTGATCCATTTTGACTTTAGTTTAGTGCATGGGTCTGGTTTTAGTTTTTGGCATATGGAAAGCCAGTTTTTCTAGCACCACTCATTAAAGAGGCTATCTTTTTTCCAGTGAACATGTTTGGCCCCTTTGTCAAAGATAGGGTGGCTGAGTGTGTTTGTAGTTGTGGCTATATCTTCTAATCTATTCCATTGCTCTTCAGGTCTGTTTTTATTCCAGTACCATACTGATTTTATCACAGTAGCTTTGTAGTATAACTTCAAGTCAGGGATTGTGAGGCCTCCTGCCTTGCCTTTATTGCCCAGAAATGCCTTTGCTATTCTAGGTCTCTCCTGGTTCCAGATGAATTTTAGGAATTATTTATCTAGAACTGTGAGGTATGCTAATGGTATTTTGATTACAATTACATTAAATGTGTATAACAATTTTGGGAGGATGGCCATTTTCACAATGTTTTTTCTTCCTACCCATGAAATGGAATGTCTTTCCATTTTCTGAGATCCTCTTCAATTTCTTTATTCACAATAATGCAATTTTGACTGAATAGACCTTTCATTTCCTTTGTTAGATTGATTCCTAAGTATTTCATTATTTGGGATGCTATTGTGAAGCGTGTGGCTTCTCTTATTTCTCTCTCAGTGAGTTTGTTGTTTGTGTACAGGAATGCTATTGATTTTTGAGTGTTAACTTTGTATTCAGCTACATTTCTCAATTTTGTTACTACATCTAGAAGTCTTTCAATGGATTCTGTGGGTCTTCTATGTAGAGTATCATGTCATCTGCAAATAATGATAATTTAACTTCTTCTTTTCCTATATTTATTCCTTTTATTTCTCTCTTGTGTAATTGCTCTTGTTAGTGTTTCCAGTACAATATTGAGTAGGAGTGGTGATAGTGGACAGCCTTGTCTTGTTCCTGATTTTAGAGTGAAAGCTTTCAGTTTTTGCCCATTTAATATGATGCTGGCTATTGGTTTGTCATAGGTGGTTTTTATCAGATTGAGGTAAAGACCGTCTATTCTGATTTCCTGTAGGGTTCTTATCATGAGTGAGTGTTGGAGTTTATGGAAAGCTTTTTCTGTGTCTATTAAAATCATCACGTGATTCTTATCTTTGGCTGACTGGGGATGCTGGGTAGGGCCCTAAGAGGTTCTGAGCGAAGTGCCAAACTTGCATGGCTGGGTGGAGTTCACTGTGCAGGGCTTTGGCTCGCTCTTCTTTCCTCATTTTATTCCATTCAGGCTGCAAGTCTGTTAGCTCATGCCACTCACACCCTGGGTGAGTTTTCAGTTTTTCGCCCTCCAACCACACCCAGAACTATGCTAAGACAAATAGGTGGATGCTTCTTACTCAAGTGAATAAAATATTTAGCTATCACACCTTCCTTGTTTCAGCTACTATGTTCCCAAATATTCAGTCCATAGTAATGCCATCATAGTTGCCCTTTCTTGCTTTCCCTATTTGTACTTTCAGGCAGAACTCAAGCCTCTTCTCCTTGGCTAACTCAGGAGTGCTACAAGCTGCAGCGAAGGGAGATGTGTTGAGGCTTTAGTCTGCACAACCACAGCTGGATGGAGCTACCATAATGTTCCCATCTGGACCTCTTGAAATTGCAGTGTGATTTGTGGAAAGTAGCTGAATGCTTTTTGTCCACCCCCTACTATGGTTTGGGGCTTTCTGGGGGCCCAGAACCCTATATCATATTGACTATGAAACCCATCCCTGAGCTAAACAGCAGCAGGGACATGGCTTTTTCTTCCTCACCTTGCTTCTCCATATAGTGTCTAGCACATTAAAGCATTTAAACAAACACTTTCTGGAATGAACTGTCTCTGATGTGGTTGTCCATCCTGGCTAAACTCTAGGAAAGAATAAAAAGAAGCAGAGAGGGAAGAGTACATACAATAAGGACACTTAACTTTCTGCAAATTCCTTTGTGGAAACAGTACACTGAAATTCTTCTTGAACATGCAGCACTTTGGATTTAGAATTATAGAGTCTCTCCTTAGAACTCTTAGTTAATATCAGCTTCATTCATATATTTAAAATCTTATCCTTTTATAGACTCATCATAAACAAAGACTTATTCTGAGATGTCCATGTTTATAATGGTATTGAGCAAAGTTATTAAAAGGAGAAGGAGTGGAAAAAGTCATTCTTAGAAGTCAAGTGAGAGTTCCTCTTCCCTGTGGGTGTTATATCTCTTCTTTCATCACAAAACCCTCTTTAGTTTCTAAATAACATTGTAGTTTTTGTTTTGACACTCACTGACTAATAAATACATAAAAGCAACCAACATAGTTTTATTTTCCTTGTTATATTTAATCAAACCTTGTTGTATGCAGATGGTTGTAAGCATCCTTGGGCTCACAGCCAAAGTGTTGGTCTTGCTTCAGTGGAAAATCATGACTAATTAAGAGTTTGATTATTAGCTATCTTTCTTAGCTGATCATGGAAAAGTTTTCTTCAAACTGGGGTCTCCCTCGTCACCTCGTAGAAGAACATTTTGCCAGTTAGCTTATGTTGTGGTACACAAAAGCCCCCAAATCTTATTGAACTTGTAATAGAAAAGATTGATTTCCTGCTGAGACCTCAGTTCACTCTGGGTTGACTGCATGTCTCTCTAACCTGTACTGATGGAACTGCCCCTGGCAGGCATATTGCTAATCTCATGGCAGAAGCAAAATAAACCCAGTGACAAACAGAATGATGACTTGCAAGGCTTCCTTCTTATGCGGTACGAATCACTTCTGCTCATTTTCTACCGGCCATACTAAATGGCATGGCCACAGTCGGCAAGGCAAATATGCTTCACTCTCCCTATGAAATGAATAGTGCGTACTTGAAGAATAATGTGATCTCCTGCAGGTCTCCTCCCGCAGGCTCTCTCTCGGCAAATTTCTTCCAAAAGGCTCCAAGTTGATTTTGCACTGGAATCTTGGTCTTTTCATTGTAAATAGATCCTCTCTGGTACCCAGACAAGTAGTTTTAGGGCAAGCTCTTGGGCCTCTTATGCCAGACAGTCTTCTTGGTTTGTGTCAGAAGCCCTCTGGTGATCTGGAGCACAAAAAAACTTTTTTCAGAACCCCGTAGCACAAGTGTCTTTCTCCCATAGGAGGGTGAACTCGAGTAGAGTGAATTTCTGTGAGTATTTTACATCTATGTTTTAAACCTAGGCATCAACAACACTCATATATATTTTATACCATAGACATTAGCCTATTATAGATTCACATACTTGGTATTGACTCTGTCAGATGCTATTTTCCTGTTTGTGTATTCTGTTTTATGCTTACATAGCATTCTCCACTCTCTTTAACCATATTCTCCTTTATAATTGCTTTAGGAATATCTGTCCCTCCAGACTTATTCATGTGCATCCACCAATAGGCCAGCCCTTTCTATCCCCAGTTGTGTTCATACCACCCTCCTTGGTATCAACCTAGGTCTTGAGATACAACTTACCATTTTTCTTGATGATGAACTAGAATGTTGAATCCTTGCTCTAGGGCACATGTATGGAATCTGTTCTGTTAGGCATTCGCTTATCAGCTTTTTAGGACCTCTTTTTTACTTGTTTTTATCCTTTGTCTTATTCCTGTAGGTTTCCAAATTTCCTTCTTTGCAGAAGCTGGGCATAAAGTCTTCAACCTCAAAAAACATAGAGCCAAGTTCAAGAGGGGGTGAGGTTGGAGTTCATGTAGCGGTGAAGTTAGAGACTGCCCAACATTCCCAGTCTCAGAAAGAAGCTCTGTGACCAAGAAAAAGAATATCTAATGGCTTCCTGCTAGCTTTAGGAGAGTGAAACCACATATTGCTACTTTGTGATATGTTTGCCCTTTGGGGAAATGTGACTGACCACAGCCAGCTAGGGTCTTTGTTGACATGCCCATAATAAAGGCAAGTCAGGATAAAATGGAATGATGTTTTATTTATTTGAAAAATGATTATCTTACAGCACAGTGGGCGTAATGTACTGACTGATCTGTTTTTCTTACCTACCTGTCAAAACTCCAGTTTGAAGACTCATATCAAACTGATTTTAGATCACAAAGAAAGACTGTTGCTATGAGTGTTGGGAGTAAAAACATCACTGGGTTGCTAGTGACAGTCCTTTCATATGCAAAATCAATAGACACAAAATAAATGTGGGCCTAAACAAAGACTTCATAGAATCATTAATTGAGGTCTAATCCATATGTACTGCCCTTACACACAAACAGTCATGAATATTTACGCGTATGTGCACCTTGGCACACACACAAGTGTTACTGCTAATTTGGAGGCAGCTTGACTGGTTTGGAATTCCTAAGGATGAAGATGGCAGCAGAGAGACCAAGCAGCACCTTCCCTGGGGTAAGATAGCAGTTCTGTCATCTGTAACCTAAGGATAATCATAGCATCTGTCTCACAGGTTACTTTTGAGGCTGCAATGCAATGATTTCTGTGCGGTGCTTCACACAGGGAAGTGCACAAAAGAAATCATAAAAACTGTTACCATGTCCATTGTTATGGTAAACAAGATATTCAGTGAATTTTTGACAGTGGACTTGGTGCTATACTTTGTGTGCCAAGGTGATGTTCTTGACACCTCTCCGTAGAGTGTGCAGTTAACATTGATTCAACAGACCTGGGACTGTGATCCCTCAACTCAGTTTTAGCTTCTTTTCTTAGGTCACTGCATACACTCATACTGGAGTTAATTCTTTGATGCTGCTACTTCTGCCTGGGAGCAAGAAATGAAGTGAAGTTAAACTCCTAGGTCACAAATTATACTTTCATAATTACATGTATATGTCGAATGCACTTCTATGCACCATTCTTGGTTGCTAACTTGTGTGATCTCATTTAATCCAAAGTACAAGTGTCATTAGCAACATTTTATAGTACTACACTAAGATGAAGCATAGGAATGCTAAGCATTTCTCTAGTGCATTAGGAAGGGACAGGCTGGAGATCTAATTTAAGTTTGTCTGGGCTCAAAGCACAAACGCTAAGATTCCAGAGCTAAGTTTATTGTAAGATTAGCAACCATTATAAAAAATACCCTTCTATTCTTCATCCATTTATATTTCCCTAGAGGTCTTACATCTATTATGACCTCAAAGAAAAGACTATGATAATCTCTGTTAAAGCTATCATGATTATAAGATTTATTATGGCACTATTATTAAAATTCCTTATTCAGGATTAAACCGTTCAATTTATAGTACTTGATAAATTACTTTGATACAATTACCCATCTCTTCCTTTTAGCATCTCTTCAAGTTTTTAGTTTAAGATCGAAGAACACTAAAAAATGAGACTTCAAAATAAAATGACTGCATTCAGAAATCTGTATGTAGCTTTAAGATTTCTAAATGTCTCAACATTTTAATTCTTATCACAGAGGTAAGAGATTGGATCTAAATATCGATAACTTCACTTTGAGCCACTTGATGATTATATTGTATGCCTTGCTGTATTTGGTTTAATGGACACTGAAATAACACTGGTCATGGGACCAGGTTTGGACTCATCTTAGTACTTGGTGTGTACATGCAAATGCTGAGGTAGCATTAGCAATGTGTCTACCTACTGCAATAAGCAATTTGGAAGAAGGATGGCAAAGCTCAAATAGCGTGTAATAGGTTACATAGTGTTGCCTATGCTTCCTGGTTCTGCTATTGATTAACCGTGTAATTCTAAACATATCATAAACTCTTAGTGATCCTTCACTTCCTTGTCTGTAAAATGGGGATATCTTCTTCCTGGGAGAGAAGCTATGAACTAAATCAAAGGCAGAGCTACATACTGGGTAGAAGATAAGCTCTCACTTTCATTGAAAGCAGGTTGATTCCTCTCATCTCTTAAGTCACTAGAAATGAGAATAAGTTGATCATTTCTAGTATGCAGTATAGAAAGAACTTTTCAAAAGAGAAAGCACATGCGTATTTCATGCCCCCCCCCGGCAGACTCTCCATTATTTAAAAGTAAGTCAACACTCTTGTTTACTTCACTGTTGTTTATACTGTCATCCAAAGAAGCTCAGACTGCCCCAGAAACAGAAAGGTGTTTATTGGGGGAGGGTTCTTAGAATTGCAATGTGGGAAGCACAGACTTTTGTAAAAAGCAATTATGTCCCAATAGGGAGGGGCTTAGAAGGTCCTTTTAAGGGAAAAAATAGGGAGTTGGAGTTGATTATGTAGGATACTTGTCAATAATTATAATTGGAAGATAAATTTATTTTTATAGTTCATGCAGACCATTTCAGGCCAAATAATTGACCTGGGAAAGAATTTAGTTTATATACAACTCACGACCCTCCATTGCAGCAAATCACTTTCTTATGGCATGTCAGAACTCCTCATAGGGTGCTCACCACTGTACCGGTAGAGTCTTGCTCAAAATGTTAAATTTTTTTGGTTAGTTTTAGTTATGCTTTAAATGATTGTTGTCAGGTAGTGTATATCCCAGTTTCACATAAATTATCTTAATTAAACCTCATCGAAACCCTAGGACATAGGTGGTCTCTTAGTTACTTCCTTGTTGCTGAGACTAAATACTCAACACTCAAAATTAAAGGAGGAAAGGCTTATTTAGCTGACAGTTTGTAGAGGTGTCAGTCCATAATCAGCCGGCTCCAAGGTAAAGTTGCATGGTACACAGAAATTGCAGAGGAGAACAGTTCATGGCAGGCAGAAGATAGCAAAAAACAAACAAGCAAGAAAGAAAGACAAGCCTCTTTGTGCCCCTTATATTGTATCCGGGCTACCAGGATTAGGGTGGTATCAAACCAATCAGTGGACAGATTTAGCAATCACACACCCTTAACTCCAGCACCCTTAATCCTAGCACTGCACCATGAAACAATCACACACCCTAGGTTCAGTCATTCTTGAAAAAGCCTCACCTATGAGCACATGGGGCATCGGCGGGACATCTAAACACAATCAGACATAAGAGACACACAATGATCTATAAACTTTGAACTGTGGAATTGGGTACATTTCAGCTCATGTGTACACACACACAACCGTGATTGTGATTGAGACCATGAATGCAGACATCTCCCCTGGCAGTTTCCTCACGTCCCTTTGTAACCCTTCCCTCCACGCCTGACCTCTTGCCATCGTTTTATCCCAAGGAAGCATTAGTGCACCTTCTATGAATTTGACTTATTTGTAGGAAAATGGATGGATCTTGAGACCATTATTCTAGGTGAAATAAATTAGACCCAGGAGATTAAATATTATAGGGTTACTCTCATATAAGAAACCCAAAGCATAAATAATTTAAAGAGAAAATAAAAGAGAGATGATAGGCAGCAGGGAGGTTGGGAAAGGGATCAGGGGAAGGATGAAAAGAAGAGAATGGAAGAGAAGAGAAGTAAAAATAATCAAGATGAGAGATGTGTATGTACCAATTACCAAAAGCTAAGGTAATGACGATGCATAACAAACGTATGCTAATAAAAATTGAAACAAAGCACTGGTGTGCCTTCTGTGACTACAGGCTACTTTACATTTTTAAAAGTTTTATGTAATTAGATTCATATAAATAATATATGTTATTTTCTGCATGAAATTTTTCAATTTGGCATAATATTTTAAAGGTCCATCCATGTTGTAGCATGCATCAATACTTCATTCCCTTTTAGGGCTCAGTAAATATTCCATTGTATGGATATCGATGGACACTTGAGTTGTTTCCACCTTTCAGCTAAAATAAATAATAGAAATGTTTCAGTGAATATTCATGCACATATTTTTGTGAGGACATACTTTTTTTTCCTTTTGGGTATATACCCAGGAGCAAAACTGCTGGGTTGCATAGGAATTCTGTTCAGCTTGAGAAACTGTCAAACTATTCCATAAAGCGGCTGCAAATATTTACATGCCCATGATAGTTTTTAAATACATGAATAAACTAAATTAGATAATTGAAATAAGTTGTTTCAGGACACAGCACTATTTGGTACCATCAAATCCAAATTTCCCACAGTTTATCATTTCTCAAATTCAATCAAGGTGATGGTGAGCTCCAACTGGATAAGGATGTTTCTCAGACTTACTTACCTTATAGTGTGGACTGACTCTAAATCAGTCTGTGTGGTTCACATCTCTGCTCCAATTAACAAGGCAAGATTTTTAACTTCTCCATTCTTCAAGTTTTCCTTTCTACAACTGAAGGTAACGCTGAAAATTAGAACATGAAATTGCTAGGTGATTAAATAAGTTAAAGATTATAAAATACTTTACCCAGTACCTCATGTTTATGGAAGTTCAGTAAAGGTTAGTTATCATTATCATTATTATTGTTATTTTTGCTCTCATTTGCATCTAGCTCATGACAGATGCTAAGTCAACCTTCCATAGTAATCAAAGTTCAATTCATGTATTGCAACCTACTGGGTTACATGAACTGACACTCGATTTTTGGAATTTTGAGCATGGGATAGAAGTTACATACTGGGGCAGTTAACGTGCATAAAAAACACTGTTACTTGTTTCAGCGATGGCTTGTCTTCTGGACAACACACAAGGACTATCACTTACTGCACATTTCCTATGATAGGCCCTCCACTAGGCACTTGACTTCCAGGGTCTCATTTAATCTCCATAAAAAGCCTGCAAGGAGTGATTTATCGCTTCCACTCATAGAAGAGAAAACTGAAATTCACAATATGAAACCTTTCCTAAGGTCAAATAGTAGTGGTGATGTTTGCCGTATTTTCAAAACCACTTCTTTGTCACCTTTCCCACTCCTTAAATATTTAAGCATCTTTAATGATGAAATTACTTCAGAGATTCTATGATTCGACAGTCCACATTCAAGCACTGTAGCATAATTTGGGAAGGCAGTGGGCAGGCAATTCAAATTTGCTGTAGTAGAAGCCAGTAAGCCATCTACTTAGGATTCTGTTGGTGAAGTTTCCTCTGTTTTTCTTCCTCTTGATAACTCAGCAGGGTACTATTGTAAAGGATGCCAATCCCAACATGGTTCTTGCACCTAACTTAATTATTAACTGGTTGTGAGAAATGTAGCCATTGTATACATGAGCCCATTCACTTTGACACCTAAATTGTCTTCAAATCACATTGCACTGAAGTCACTCGACTTGAATACAAGGCAGGTTCATAATGTGCTTGTTATACAATTTGGAGGGTGAAGAGAATGTTTTCAGACTCCTAATCCAATTTGCTAGACACTGCGGGTCATAATAACTTTGAAAGTAGAAGTGGAGTTACTCTAAACTTTCCCAACTGGACTTGAAATTCTGCTGTGGAATACAGTGTAGCTCCCAAATCCCAGGAGCACTGCGGGGCTTGAGACAGGGCAGCATTTTGCAGCACTGAGAGATGATTTTAGAGGTTGGGGGGCTGTCTTTATCATTGGTCAGAATTCTAAAAGGAGATTCCTGTAGTGCCAGGGATTGGAGTCCAGTGAAGAACAAGGGAGATTATCAGTGCCTCTCATGTCTCAAAACTCAGTGTTGGTGTCCAACAGTAGTCATGGGGCTGTGCATGCCAGAGGGCAAAAGAGGGCAAGGCTGGCGGGGATATGCCAAAGCCTCACACCCTCCTGCCTGCCCTTATTTCCTTGACTCCAACATGGCCTTTCCTTTAATCCAGACACCAGATCGCTCCCTTCTGCATTCTCCAAGGTATGTGAATTGGCGGAAAAAGATACAAGAAACTACCTATGCCTTTATTGGTTAATTGTATTAAGAACAAGCAAAAATGCATCTGGGCTCCTTCTCACTGTGATTTCAATTCTCCTTCCCAGTGTGCCATTGGGATCCCATTTTCAGGACCAGCCTTTCTCCTTCCTCTTCACACACAGAAAGTAAAAGGGGTAATTATCCCCCAGGAGCACCTTAATTGTTCCAATTAACCTGACCACTTTTTGCAATCACAGCCAAGCAGAGAAGGATTTAAAGTGATCAAACACCATTTTGTGGGATGTAGATAAGTAATGGGAAAGGCAAGCACTTTCTATAAAGGATGGACTATGAAATGACATAGGCTTGCACAAAGGGACTTTTCTGCCACCATTACTAAGAAGAGAAATGATACTTGAGGTGCTTTTAATTCTACTGTCACTGCGATCACGAGTATATGCACTCATTGATTTTATCTGTGGAAGTATTCTGAGTGAAGCTGTTTAACTACTTTCTCAGGGAGGCAGGCTTGGAGCACTCCCTCCAACATTAACATGCACTATAACCCTTGACAAGTAGTTCAACCTTTTTGAAACTTGCTGCCCTTTTCTGTGCACCAGGGCCTTAGCATACTTTATCTCAATCTATCCTCATAACTCTAGGGGGTAGATATTCTCTCCATATTTTACATGATAGAATTGAGGCTCAGTGAATTACGGTTGCCTTCCCAGGTTCATATTTTAGCTTGCTGGTGAGTCAAGAAGTTCATTTCTCCTTTTACTGCTTTATTTGTTTCTTTGTTTACCTTTACCTTGCAACATTTGCTAGTATCTACTATGTGTCGGCCCCTTTGTTAAATACGGCAGGGATAATGGCAACGGATAGTTTATATCAGCATAGAACATAATAAATTCAGCTCTGTCTGACTAGAAATACTGTGTCCTAATCACTGCTATAAAATTCTGCCTTCCTTACACTGTTCTTAGGCTCAAATAAGTGAAAGGATCCACATGATCTTTAAAGAAACTGTATTATATGTGTGACATATACACACTGATATAAGCATATCTTATGACAGAGTTTTTGGATCTTTATAAACTTGCTCCAATATCAGGTAGACATGACTAAAATAACTATGCAACTAAAATGGGTCCATCTGAGTCAAAGTCTGCTAGTTGTGTTAATAGAAAATGTATAGAATCAGAAAATGGATCAAAGATTGTCTAGGGCTGGAGGTGGGAATAAGGATTTGCTAGCAATGGGAATGAGTCTTTTTATGGAGGGATGGGGATGTTTGAAAATTGGTGGAGACGGTGGCATGCATTTGTCAGCTTGTCAATTGCTGGGCCAAAGTAGCTGCCACCTGCAATTTAAAGGAGGCGGGACTTATTTTAGCTTATGGTTGCAGAGGTCCAAGGTCTGCTGGCTCCAAGGCAGAAACATTGTGGTGGTAGGGCCTGAGGGAGAAAACTGCTCAACTCAAGGTGGCCAGGAAACAGAAAGCAGGGAAGGAAACAAAGTCCGGGACGGGATAGAGTCCCCAAGGTCATGCTCCCATGACCCACTTCCTCTAACTAGGCTCCAGATCCCAGTAGCTCATTTTGCCATGAGCTAATTGATGGTTTTTCCCATTAATGACACTAGTGCTGTCGTGATTCAGTCATCTGTCCATGAATTTCTTAATCCAGTCAAGTTGATAACCAAGCCTAATCAGTAAAGCTGCATAATTCTGAAACTTTACTAAAAAGAACTGTTCACTTCAAACAAGTAAATTTTATACTATGTAGAATATTACTTCAAAAGAAGATGCTTAAAAATCTACAAAATAAATTAGTAAAAGTCTATGTGTTAGCTTTGGCAGAAAAATACAGTGAATTCAAGTGTTTTGGGGCTTATTAAGCAAGAAACAAAGTCATGACAGGCACACAAGATTTACTGGGTTGCACATGGTCAAGATTTGATAAGAGGAAATCCCTCATATCAGGAGACCTTCTAGAGACAGTGGGGTGGGATAGGGCCATCACTCTGTAGAGGAACAGGTCAAGGGACCACCCAGGAGAATGGGAGACTGGAGAGTAGACTTGAGTGTTTAGGTGATATTATTTAGGCATACATTGGACAGTCACTGGCCTAGAGAGCTTGGAAGGAGAAGCAGTAGTTTATAGCTATAAGGTCTTGTTTCATCTGTGATCAGTAGATGTTATGCATAGCTTCATAGGATACATACAGAAAGTAGGCTATAATATGTTTATTTGAATTATGTTTCAAAAAATGGTCGTGTTACAAGATCTAGGCTACAATATACAATATATTAACTAATGTTGATTTCTTACTGACATTTTGTTTTGAAGTTCTGTATTATTTCTATCCTTTTTCTGTTTTTCTTTTTAAAATTAAAAAAAAATGTTTGTGGGACACATAAATGGCATGGAGATAATTTTTGGCCAGCACACAGGAGCCATATGTAGCTCATTTGTGTAACGGGAATTTATGTATCATGAATTTGCAATCACTTAGTTGATAGTAAGCAGCCAACCTGAAAATTTGTAGTAGTTAAAGCATCAGCTGTGAAGTCACTTAACACAGGTCATGCACCAGTTATACAATGATCCAAGGCAAATGTGTATGTCTCAGTTTCCTTATCTATAACACAAGGATGTATGAATACTTACTTGACAAAGATGTGAGGATTAAATCTATTAGTATGTGTAGAATAAAACTCTTATCATAGTATCCTGAATATTAGAAAATTTCAATAGTTTATAATTCTCATCATTATTCCAGAAATTTAAATGGCAACAAGTTTTAGAAATCTCATAAGAACTGTAGTTTTGATTAATAAAGTCTCTACACTATTGCAATTCGGTATGATTTTTAAGTCAGCACTGCTATTAAATAGCTAAAAGTCTTCAAACATCTAACCATCATCAGAGGATGGGAAGTGAATCAATGCCATAAATTTTTACTTTCTCCCAGGGAGCCATGGCAGGGATGGATAATTCAGGCAGGCTGTTTCCCTGATCCTGTCATCTGTGTCTGCATTTGATGATAAAGCCTGTGTCACTGAGGGTTAGATGAACCAATACATGCAAAAGCACCTAGTTTACTATTATCAGAGTTGTTAAATGGCTTGCCCCAGATCACAGGGCTAGTATATACTAGAAATAAGAGTTGAACACAGCTGGTCTTATTTTAGAGCTTATGCTCATAACCATTATGTTCTATATCTTATTGACCGTGGGCTTCAAGATAAGTTTAAACTCTCTTATCCCTAAAAATTTCATTTTAAAAATATGAGAATAATAGTATCCCTATATAATGTTGTTATGAGAATTACAAACAAGATACATGAAGCACTTTGAGTTCTACCCAGTATGGGGGATGTGCTCAATAAATGACATGAAATATTCTTTGCTTTATTATGATCACTTTTGTCTGGGTCATTTTTGCTTGAAAACTTATATCCTGAAATAGGTCACAGCTCATAGGAAAATGAGATGGAGGGGTTTCAGCTCAGGTTCTACTTGTCTCTCCATCTCAGTAAATGTTAGCTATATTGTTTTGTTATTCAGATAAAAACTTTGGAATCATCCTTGACTTTTCCTTTTATCTCACACTCTTTTTACCTCTCACACTTGGTTTTACTCTAGCAAGAAATTTTTTTGGCTCTACCTCAAAATAAGTCCAGAATATTACTCCTGTTTATCACTACCACAGCTACCATGGCCCACGGCAATGCTGTCTTCCATCTGGGTTACAACAATAATTTCCTGACTGGTCTCTGTCTTCCATTGCCCTGGGAGCCTTCAGTCTGTTCTCCACACAGCTACCAAGGGGACCCTGCTAAAACTCAGTTGGGTCACATTACCTTTCTGCGGTCCTGCTATTTTTCTTCTTTTCTTCCTTGGTAACTGCATGGCCACTTCTCTCAATTTCTATGGTAGTAATCTACTACTATGTAAGGAATTACTACTACAAATACAACAATTAAAAACCAGCAACCACCACTCATTTATTGCTGCACAGCTTCCATGAGTCATGAATCTACATACTTTTGTTTTACTCTCTAAAAGTTCCCTGTGCATTACCTGTTCAACTCTCCCTTCCCTGGATCTGACACCTGATAAATCATCCTTTGTTTTCCCTTTCACAGAAGGTCATAGCACTGGAATCATAAAGCATGTTGCCTTCTCAAATGGCTTCTTTAATTTAGCCATATAAGTTTGAGATCTGTTCAAAGGCATAAATCCATGCCTTGAGGCTTGAAGGATTATTGTATGTATGTATGTATGTATGTATGTATGTATGTATGTTAATTTCCTCACCTATTAAAGGACATGGCTTGCTTCTTCACTTTGGTGATTGTGAATAAAACTGCTAAAAACATTTTTGTGCAACTTTTTGCATAGGCAAAAGTTCTCAGATTGACTGGGTAGATATCTAGAAGTACAATTACCTTGTACGACTATACTTGCATTTGTAAGAAACTCCAAACTGTTTCCCGAAGTTTCTATACATTTGCCCATTCCACCAGCAATGAATGAGACTTCTTCTGGCTCTGAATCTTAAAAAGTTTTGACTTTCAATTTCTATTTTACTCATTCCAGTAAGAGTGCAGTGGTAATTCATTGCACCCTTAATTTGTGATACCATAATGGCAAAAAACTGAATATCTTTATATGATTAATGGTTATGTGTCTCTCTTCTTGGATGAGGTTTTTCAAGCTAGGAAAAATCTTGTTTCTAATTTTCTTAGAGTCCTTACATTGAATGTGTGTTAGGTTCTTGTCAAATACTATTTATATTACAATTAAATTATTTTATTTTGCCTGTTGTTACGGTGGATCACATTACTTGAGTTTTGCATGTAGAATCCACTTTGTATGTGTGTAACAAATCCACATATTTTACGACATATATTTTTTTCTAAACCATTGAATTGAATTTGATATTTTGTTGAAATTTCTTACAGTTGTGTTCATGAAAATTATTAGACTATGACTTTCCTTCACTGCAATGTCATATGGACTTCATATTGGGGAAATTTTGACCTCATAAAACGTGTTAGTAAGTTTTATCTCTGATTCTGTTTTCTGGAAGGGATTTTGAAGAACTGTTTTTTTTTTTTTTTCTTTTTAGTCTAAATGTTTGGTAGGTTTCACCATTGAGAACATCTGGGTCTCTGCCTCTTTTGCACGATGTTAAACATTGACTTGATTCTTTTTCTTATTTTAAAACAAAAAAGAAACAAAAACGATGATACAGAATTCCAAAACATAATAATAGATTAACAATGGATAATATATTGTGTATTGTTATCTACAAAGTAGTTGCTCAGAATATAATATAGGCATGAAAAATGATCAAACAATGAAAGCAAAAACCAACAGAGATTAGTAGCATAATTATCTATCATTTATAAAAGAAGGGAAGTATTTTCCCTTCTTTCCTTTCTCCTTTCCCCCATCCCAGTTGTCCTTTCCTTCTGAGGAGTCTCTTCCCTGCTCACAACAACAACATCTATTATACATTTTGGATCTTTTCACAGATACAGATTTAATTAGATTATCTTTTTCTTCTTATGTAAGTTTTGATAGTTTCACTCTTTCAAGGAAATGGTTTATTTCGTCTATGTTATTAAATTTGTACCAATAGAATTGTTTGTAGAATTTCTTTATTATAGTGTTAATGAGATCAAGATGTCTCCTTGATTTATAATATTAATAATTTGTGTGTTCTGTCTTTTTCATTGGCTCTCCTGATTAAAGTTTTGTTAATTTTATTGACATTTTCAAAGAACTAACTTTTGGTTTTGTTGATATTCCCTATTGATGTATTGTTTTCAGTTTCATTGATTTCTAGTGTTCATCATTTCTTTTCTTCTGTTTGCTCAAGGCTTAGATCGGTTTTTCTTTGGCTCCTGATGGTGGAGCTTAGATTACTGATTTCAGATCTTTCTTCTTTTCTAACGTACACACTTAATGCTCAGCTTTGCCTCTAAGCACTGCTCTCACTGCATCCCATAATTTGCAAAAAGTTGTATTTTTGTTTTCACTTTATTCACAATATTTTATCTAGAAACTTTTTGGCCCATGTATTACTTAGAAAAATTTTGTTTCTTTTCCACATATATGTTGATTCTCCTGCTATCTTTCTGGTATTTATATCTGGTTCTATTGTCCTTGTTACCTGGCCTTTGTTGAAGGATTTCTATACATTAGTACTTTTAATGTGTGTCCTGTGGCTCTCAATGTAGCCTACAGTTGCTCTGAACCAGACTACATTTTAACATCACTTGATTTATGGTGCACATTTTACCTCTAACAAAACATATAATGTATGGCTAATTATTATTTTTCGTTAACTGAAGACCAAACATAAAGAAACAAATTCCTAACTTGAATTCTCTTTTAGGAAAATAAATTACATTAAATTTAATCTCACTTACTCAACTCATTTAAAAAATAATTACTGAGTGCCTACTATGTGCCAGCCTGTTCTGGATCCTGAGAGTAAAGCAGAGTAAAACAGAAAAATATTGGCTCTCATGGCACTTACGTATAGCACGGCAATCAGACAGTAGACATAATAAATAAGTAAATGATAGTATGTCAGGAGGTTAAAAAAAATGTTACAGGTCAGAGAAAGTAGATCAGGGCTTACCTTGGTTTCACATATGATGTTTAAGACCTTAGAAGTGATCTTTATTACTCTCCTAACAGGAATATAACTGAATAAACTGAAAACCAACTGTCTTTGAGCCAATCAGAGAACCAAGGTCACCAGGACTACCACCATCCTGAAGGCTGTAGAGACAGGCAAGTGCCATGATGAATCACAGTCAAGATTTCCTTCCTGAGAGTAGAAGGCACAGAAACTTCAAATTTGTAGGAGCACTTGTGTGAGAATTTTGAAAAGTTGTTGGAAGTTGAGAGTAAATCAGCTTGAAGGCAAGAAACACCTGTTCTTCAGTGGAGAACTTCATCAGGTCTTGACAGAGAAGCACCAAGAAAGATTCCTTCTTGCCTCTCACAGAGGGAAGTGAAGAGAAATATTTGTCAAATAGGCCATTCTCCAAGGTAAAGGGTTTACCTGAATATTCTTCATCCGTGGAAGGATATTTAGCTAGCGCTAGGTCCAGCTACCTCCAGCATTCCTTGTTTAACTAACGGAAATAAAGACAATATTTAATTGTGAAAAATCATAGTCTAGGAGAGAACAAAATGGGGAGAGGGAGAGTGGGGAAGGAAGGAAAAAGGGGTGAGAGAGAAAGAAAGAAGAGAGAGAGAGAAAGAGAGAGAGAAAGAGAGATAGAGAAGCTAAATATGCCTTCAGGCTTTCATACATGGTGAGAAGAAAGATTGTGAAAAAAATGAAGGTATGGGACTCTTGGACTGTTTTCCCACTTAATCTGTTACGAGGACGCAGGAAGCCGTGCATGTGGGTATGACCTTTCTATGTATTCTGAGCTCATCAAATGCTAAAGGTGACCAGACAGGTATAATGGAAATTTTACTTATTATGGTTAGTATTCTCTCTTCTTCAGGAGGTACAGAAAGGGAGTGAAGAGAGCAACAGAGTTCTTAGCACAATGAATGCCATGGTAGGGGCAATTTCAATATTTGGGGCAACAGGCAAACATGAGGGCTGGACAGGTCAGGGAAGGCTGTCAAGAAGCATAGCCTTAACACATTGGGTAGGAACTGGGCAAAGAAAGGCAAGGAAGCAGGAAGCGAATTCTGGCAAGAGGAAGTATCATAGGCAAGAGAACAAAAGTCCTATTGGATTTTGTAAGTAATTTGGTGCAAATGAAAGACTGAGTGTCATGAGGGAAGTGGAGTAGAGACAGAAATGAAGCTGAAGCAGGAGACAAGTCAAATAATACAGACTGGTGTCAGTATGGTTAAGGAACTCAAACTTTAATTGCAATGAAAAACTATTGAAGGAGACTATCAGCATCATAGTTTCTTTAGGAACATGATTCTAGTTGACATGTCAAGAATACATTATATCTCATGGTGTGGGTGGGGTTCACAAGGAATACTTGAGACAATAAATGGTAGGCCAAATCCCTTGCATTAACCTAGATAAGAATAATGATGCTGTGGACACCATGGTAACAATGGACAGGTATAAAAATATATTAATTAGGGAAATAATTAAGAAATGAAATTTGTTGGTATTGACTAGATGGGAACAAGGGGGAAGGAGAAGGACTCAAGGATGGCCCCAGGAATCTAAATTGGTCTATATTCTTTTTAGTCCAATACCAACAATGTCTTTAAAAAATGTTGCCTACATTGTTATTAATACTCTCAATAGCTTCCTGTAGGCCTTACTTACAAAGGTAATTGTCTAAGTATCCTGTATGTCTCAATTATGGCATTCAGGACTTGGAAACTTAGTGTGAACTTAAATTTGTGGTGAGAAGTGCCAAATATAAAATTGAAAAAACTTGTGAAAATGAAGTCTTATTATAATAAAATGTACTTATGTTACTTAACTGGGAAATTTTCAGTTCGAGTAGCAAGTACAGTAGTTGTAGGATTTGTAACTATAGGCAGAATGATAAATTGAGAATCCATTGTTTGTCCCTTGCCAGGTTTCTCTTGTTATGATAAATCAATTACAGATAAACTGAGCTTGTAACTTTTCAGCTAGATGATGTTAAAAAATGTGAAGCATTTACTGCCCTGAATTATTTACCTGATTGAGTTTTTTAAAATTGTACTATGAGAGCATCTCCAAATACTGAAAGCTGACACATCATCTTAGCTGGGGTGAAGTTTGATTTTGAAATTGGACATGAACTTCTCTGGCAAGAACACAACTTCTGAAATGTTCTTGCCTAAAATATTTCTTATCATATAAACTTAGGAAAATGTCAGAGGGAAATTCTGAAGGTCAACTGATGCAGCCCTTTCTTATATATAGATGAAACTAAGACCCATCAAGAAGTGGTTAATGCATTGGTTTCCAATTTCATTGTACTATGGTAAGATAATATGCCTGGAATAATTTCAATTACTTTGCATTTACTTAAGCACATTCTATGGGCTAGTATGTGACCTATTTTGTAGAATGTCTCATGCACTGTTAAGAAAAATGTGTATTCTGGTGTTGTGGGGGTGGAACACTTTGTAGACATCTGCTAAACTCGTTTGTTCACAGGTGTGAGTTAGTTCTGGTATTTCTTTGTTGATTTTTTGTCTAGTTGATCTATTTGTGACAGTGAGGGTATTAAGGTCCCCTGTTGCAATTGTGTTGGTGCTTATTTGATTTTTTAGGTCCCTTAATATTTTTTTATATAGTTGGGTGTCCCTGTATTTGGTACATACATATTTATTACTGCTATCTCCTCTTGGAGTTTTACCTTAGCATGTATATAGTGATATTCTCTATCACTTTTGAAGAGTTTTAGTTTGTAGTGCATATTGTCTGCAAATCAAATAGCTAGTCCTGTTTTTCTCTGAGTTCTCATCACATGGAGTACTCTTTTTCACCCTTTGAATTTCAATCTCTGGATTTTTTTTTTAGTTAAATGTGTTTCTCCAGTGCAGCATATTGTTGGATCTTGCTTGTTGCTCTATTATGCCAGTCTGTTTCTTTTGATTGGTGAACTGAGACTATTTACATTGATGGTTATAACTGATATGTGTTAGCTTTTGTTTGTCATATTATTTTCCTACTCATGGTTCCCTGTCTTTCCTCTCTGTTTAATTGCTTGCCCTGCCTGGTAGCTTCTTTCTATTTATTGCTCTTGGAATTGTGGTCTTTGTTATCTCTTTCTAGAATATCTTTCAGAACACTTTGTAGAGCTGGTTTGATGTTCATGAATTTCTTCAGTTGTTTTTTCTCATGGAAGTATTTTATTTCACCATTAATTCTGGAAGATACTTTTGCAGAATCCATCAATTTGGGCTAGAAGTTGTTTTCTTTAAGAACTTGAAATACTTTGTTTGTTCCAAACTCTCTTTGACTTGGGTTTGTGTTGAGAACTTGTCTGTGATTCTGATCGACTTTCCTTTATAGATGAATTGTTACTTTTCTCTAACAGTTTTTAATATTCTTTTCTTCCGCTGAATATCTGGAATCTCGATTATTATATGCTTTGATATAGATTATTTTGATCATGGCTAATTGGAATTCTGTTTGCCTCACTTATCTACATATCAAATTCTTTTTCCCTGCTTGGGAAGTTTTCTGCTATTAGTTCTATGAACAAGAATTTTATGCCATTTATGCTGACTTCTGTTGTTTGCATCAACTCTGAACAATCTTATGCTGTTTTTCTTTATGAACAAAACCTCAACTGCATGGAAAATATTGCAAAGAATCAACAACTGGCATCTCATTTTATTAAAAAAAATTTGCACAGCAAAAGAAATCACCAACGGAGTGAAAATATAATCCACAGAGTAGGAAAAAAAATCTGAGCCAGTTGTTCATCAGACAAAAGACTAATATCTAGAACAGACATAGAAGTGAGGAAATCAGACACCCCAAAATTTAAAGACCTACTTCAAAAACTGTAATGAATAAACAGTTCTCAGATTAAGAAGTACAAAAGGCAAATAAATATATGAAAAATGTTCGATATCACTGGTCATTCAAGATATGAAAATTGAAACAATGCTGAGATTCCATCTCATTCCAGAAAGCATGTCTATTATCACGAAATCAACCAATAACAAATGCTGACAGGGATGTGGGGAAAAATGAACACTTCTCTGCTGTTGGTAGGATTGCAGACTGGTGCGACTACTGTGGAAATCAGTGTGGAGATTCATCAAAAAACTGGACTAGAGGTTCTATTTGACCCAGCTATTCCTTTTATTGTTGTTTTCCCAAAAGAATTAAAAGCATGATACCACAGTTATATATGTGTATCCATATTTATAGCAGCACAGTTCATAATACCTAATTCTTGGAATCATCACAAATGCCCATCAACTGGCGAATGGATAAAAAAAAGATGAACTTTTTAAATACTCACCCATAAAGAAGGCTAAACTTAAGACATTTATAGTTAAATGTAAGGGCTTTGAGACAGTACACTTAAGTGAAATAAGTCAGATACAGTTGTGCAAGTATTGCATTGTCTCTCTGGTATGAGAAACCGAAAGCATAAATGAAATCTAAGATGTATACTAGATATTGTGAAATAGAAAGAAATTATTCAAAACTAAAGGGGAACTGCTGGGAAGGAAGGAAGAGAAAGAAAAACAAAGGGAAAATGATGTAATGGAAACAAATCTTTGTAAATGAGGAGGGGAAAAGTGGTTGAAGGGAGGGGAAGGGAGTGGAATAAAAAAAGAACTAAGATATATCATGTCCAGATACAAGTTTCCAATGATGAATGTGATCATTATATGCATCTGAATTGTACCAATAAATTTAATAATAATAGAAAACTAAATAATACTGGCATGTAAACTAAGAAAAAAGAAGTGATTAAAGAACATGCCTGTGGTCACATACTACCTTTGAAATAGAGGCAAAACTCAAAGTCAGTTGTTTACAGACTATCATATGGTTGTTTCTTGACTGACTAGCATCTTCGTATATGACTAGCCTCCAAATGCGTATGGACACTACTATTAATAATAGTAATGAAATACAGATGTATGTGAAAACCTTGCTAACAAGAAGTACATAGAAATCAGTGAATCTTGTTCTCAGCCCACAAAGAGTAGGGTTATGACTATCTTTATATAGAGATCACTATCACCTTGGAGGGCCATTGATAAATTGTTCTAATACTCAAAAATTGGGAACCTTCTTGTTTGGCTTGAATTGTATTTCTTACATAGATATGTGGAAACCCTTGCTCCCATACCTGTGAATGTGAACTTATTTGCAAATGGAGCCTTTATTATACGCTCAAGCTGAGTGATCTAATCTAATCGTGATGCACACAATTGGAATGGGTCACAATATAGTATGATTGATAGCTGTTATAAGAAGAGGAGAAGGGATACACAGGAGGACATCATGCAACGTCAGAGGCAGAGACTGGAGACATGCGTATACAAGTCAAAGAGTGCACAGTATTACAGGTAGCACCAGAAGCTAAAGGAAAAACATGGAATGGATTTTATTCTAGAGGCTTTAGGGAGTTAAGGGTCACAGTTCTAGATTTCTAGCCTCCAATTCTGAAACAATGAATTTTTGTTGTTTTTGGGCCACCTGATTTGGGATACTTTGTTATAGCAGCTTTTGGAAACTATCATGCTGCTCTTATGCAAATTTTGGTGTTGAGATCTGCCAACACATTACAGAAGACAACTGTTAGGGTGGAATATTATCATTATGTGGTAATCCTTTGCTTGAATTATTTTCCTTCTTCTAGATGCTACTGACTTGGGCATCGTAGTTCTCTTTAACCTGAATTATGTACTGCACTGGTAACTAATATCATTTCTCCTCCTGCCCTCTTGTACATTCAAACTTTCAGGTCCCTACTCTACCCACATTTCTCTACAGGGAGGGAAGTCTTTCCATAGCATTTATACATGAGGTTCGTTTTAGAGGATGAAAGTAGGTGGGCTGAAGCCGTGACTATTCTTATGAACTCTCTTATACTTGATGTGTTTTTAAACTCACTTTGCCTTTACTGCAAACATTAGAGATTGTTTCTACACTCATCCTTCCCTTCCAAATCAAGCTCCATATATTCTTTCATCTGAATTCTCAGCGGATATTTGGACTCTTTGCTGTACCACCTAAAGATTAAAGCAGAAGTCAATATTTAGGAAAGATAACAGAGAACCATGAAGCATAGTGTTTCAGTTTCATAAAATAAATATGATTATTCCTCTTGGACATTCTGTTCCAATTAGATACACAAGTAACCTCACTTTACTGTTCAATGTACTCAACTTTAGGGCTTCCCAAATGTTGATGTGGTATGGGCTTTAATACTTGTACTTTCAACAACATCACACTCTGTCACAAAACTTTGGACTTTGGAAGGATCTAAGTCAGTAAGCTCAGAGAGGCCTCTGGAAGTGCTAAGATTTACACAAGTTCACAGAATTACCTGATGGCGGAATCCAGCCTGAATCCCAAGGCTTTTGTATCCCAGTTCAGCATTCTTCCAGCCTAATTGTTTTCAGATGAGAGTTTCTTTTCAGAAAGTGATATTTTGTTTCTCTTGCAACCAAGTATATTGTAGTTTTCTCACAAGCAAAGAAGACAGAACTCCCCAGTAAGGTCACTGATTTCCATACCCTCTTATTTCAACTAGAGTTTCAAAACTCTTCTCTCCCACAAATAAAATTCAAAGAAGCTTCAGAAGTTGAGATAGCTAATTCACAATATAATTTCAAAATCAAGTAATGGACATTTCTTAATTTTGGTAATTATACCATGACTACACATTATCCCAGGCTAACACTAGGGTAAGCTGGGTGAGAGATATAAAGGAACTCTGTACTCTTCTTGCAACTTGTCTTTGTGTCTAAATTTATTACAGATTAAAAAGTTTTGGGAGTTGAATAAGTTGGATTTTGAAATGTGCAGATGACTTTCCTACATACATTTTTACCAGAAAAATTGTATGTGTTTCCTCAGAACATTTTAAAAATGTTAAATGTTGAATTTATACTACTATAGAGGTAACATTTTTATGTTTGTTTGTTTGTTTGTTGATTTTTTTGGTACTGGGGATCAAACTCACAGTCTCGCGCCTACCAGGCAGGCACTTAGGCCACTGAAATAAATCCCCAGCTATAGTAGGTAACTTTGACAAGCCTCTGTTATCATCTTGTGAAAAGTATGTTTTTCTAATACCTATTAACCACACAGAACAGACTATGTGCTCAGTGATTGTAATTTGTACAAAGTAGAGAGAGAGAGAGAGAGAGAGAGAGAGAGAGAGAGAGAGAGAGAGAGGATTGAATGAATGGATAATTCTTTATTGGAAAAGCCACACTGTCCTGTGTCTCCTGGTGGAAGAATGCAGTTAATATCAACTATGGTTGAAAACTATTAGACTCTCCTCTCCAAGATCATTTCTCTACAATTAACTATTGAGTGCCTGTTACTTACAAAGCATCATTTTTGTTGGAGGGATACATAATAGGTGATTATTATGTAGTTCAATAAATGCTATAGTGGAGGGAATCGCAAGGGTTTGCGTAGGCACACAGGATGAGAACTTCTAACGTGGCCTTTAAGATGGGATTGACAGTGTGAAGTTTCTGAAGAAGTGACTACCCAACTATGAATCTTTAAGGAGAACATAAAGTAACCAAGCACGGAGGGCCAGGATACAGAGAGTCACACCAAGCAATAACAGCACCTGTGTGAAAAAAATTGGGCATGTTTGGGCAAGTAATCATTTGCAGTAAGGTCATGAACCATGCGGTTGGGTCACATGTCCGTGGAAGGGTTATGGGAGCTTCTTGTCTTAACCTTTTCAGGGAGAGAAAAGCAATACTGGCTAACTTTTATATAAGAAAGATCACTCCACCTGCAAAATGGAAAGTGGATTGAAGGTAAAATTCAGTGGAAGCAGAACCAGTAAGAGGGTTATTGCAATTGACCAGGTGAGAGAGGACAGTGGCTTGAAGCAACGTGGGGGCAACAAGGTTGGTCAGAAGTGTGTCTTTGAAAGAGGTATTTAGGAGGTAAATGTGAAAGGAGTTGGTGCCTAATTGGATGTGGAGGTTTACTAAGATGAAAGATAATGCCCATATATTCTCATTTCCAAAATAAACTAGTTTCAACTTCATCCTGACCTGAGCATCTCCTCTACTTCCTTATCTAATTGAAAATTGGGTGTCCTAAGGACACTGCTTTCCTTGGAGTCTTTTTGAACGAAGAGGCAGAGGAAAAGGAATCATGTGTGCTCATAGGTGCAGATTATGAGGATTTCAAAAACACATGGGTCAAATAATTTTTCTGGACCATTTTGTACTCTATTACAATCTTTGAATCTTGAAATCTTTTCAAAACACTGAATAAAGAAACATGCTCCCCTTTCACCATTAAAACATTATTTCCTAGGGAAATCATAGCATGGAAAGGAGGCATAAAAATTGTACTGCCTCCTGAGTATCAATTACTTTTGCTATATCACTGCTCAAGTGGTAGACCTGGCAGTAGTGATAATGTCACCACTGCTTTCCATGGTCTCTTTGAGAATTGTACTCCTCTGTGCTGTCATTAAATCTTTTGGCTGCTGTGAAAGCCCTGTCATCCAGCTCTCCATATAGCTGTCAACAATCCTACTCATTCATCTAGGACTTTGGCACCTTATTCACGGTTTTCCTTTACATTCTCAGTCCTTCCATCACTGGCAATGCCTTCATAGATGCCCCATCTATGTATTTAGGCCCCTTAGTTCCAATGACCTTATTCTCCACTCCTCCTCAGTTAGCCTTCCTTACAGCAATACTCTGCATCTTACTGTTATCCAAAGCTCTTCCACCTCCCAAATCTTTCATTCCAGTAACTCATTCTATTACAATCACTTTTCCCGACTTTATAGTTCAAATATTATCACAACTATTTTTTTTTCTCTTCAGGATCTCCAGACCACTTACCTTTTCTTTTTCCACCCAATCCATCAAGCCTCCCACTTCTTCACTTCCCTTTTAAACTGGTCTACTTCCACACTCAATCATTTCAACATCTTTGTCAATACCCTGAACGCTTTACACTATTTGTCTTTTCATAGATCAAACCTGAAAAAATACAACTGTACATCAATCCAACTGTCTGCCTTCTCCAATTGTGCTAATATGCAGTTGAATTCTGCAAAACCTGATTTCTTCTGTGAATTCATGATTATAAACTTCAAGCGAATCCTCAATTCTTTCTGACAACCCATCATATTTCTATAGCATGACTGCTTTCCCTCTCTTCACAAAGGCCATTTCAAAAATTTTCTTTAAATCTGAGCCCTTCTCCAAGTCAGTTTTCATAGATGACCTTTTTCACTGTCTTACTAGGGAAAAGGAAGCTGCAGTAGGGAAATATCATATACACAAGTCTCTCTGAACCTGAACTGTACCCTCTTCATCTTCCTTTATTCTTGTTATGACATGAAGTTTGCTCTTCCTTCATCATAAGACCAGACACTCTGCTTGGGCTTCAGATGCCATCACTTCCCACTTTGCCAGGGTCTGTTCATTATTAGTTGCTTTTATTATTTTTGAGGTTGAACTCTCAATGGGTAATTTGATTTGTATTAGCTTTCATAGCTGCTCAGTCCTCTTACACTGAAAGAAAGCTACACACCTGTTTACTGTCCTCTCTCCTTCCATGCAGTCGAATGTCTAGATATGTCACTTATTCTCATTGCCTTCAGTTTCCACCCTCTGTTTCACTCTTTAGCTCAAATCAAGCATCTGTCATTCCACCATGCCACAAACTAGTTTTCACTAAAGTTATTAAGGGATTCTATGTCACTGCATCCGAAAACATGTTTAAATCCTCATTTCCCTTGATCTCTTAGCAGCATTCTCTTGTTGGCCACAACTTTTTAAGGGGAAGAAAACCCAGAACTTGCTTTAACCTTTATAACTCAACGTGTTTTTTTCTTTTCCTTTTCACTCTCTTCCCCTAATTTGGTGTCTCTTAAGCAGGTGCATTCTTTTCCTCTACCTGTATCCCAAGCCTCATCTTCTTTCTTTGCAACTTGGTACGTGGTCAGAGAGAATGGTATAGGTAGGTGGGGCCTTTCACATCATTATATTCTGATTTCCAATCTTCCATCATAAGAACTCAGTGAAAAACTTCAACTTTTGACTGTGCCTGCAAAGTCCTGGACATCTGTGAAGTTGCCTTAGGGACCAGTTTGGGATGTAGTAAGAAGGACTCTAAGTTTCTTGTTTCATCAAGGCCAGGCCCTTTTTAAAAATCTGGTTTATATTATAGGAGTTTCATTCAATATTTCACTTGAAAAATTGTTATTTTCTCTATACGCCTATATTTACATGTACACACACATACACACACAATGACCTACTCCATTGGCACCCCAAGGCTGAGATAAAGAAATAAGGCCTATCTATGTTAAGTTTCAACCATCTAGTTCCAGTGCGTGCATCATCTGTAGAGAAAAATGATGGCTTTTATATGAATATCTCAGAGTGTATGCACTATGCCCGTTTCAGTAGAGCTTTATTCTTACTCAATGGAAAAAATATGTTCCTTTACTCCGCTGTCTGTTCTTGATCTACCTCAGAAGTTTTGATCTACATCCATTTAATTTTTCATGGCATCTAAAGCCTTTTGCTGATGCCCTAAAATGAAAATTGCCAACGAGGGATGGTAACATCCAAATAAGACTGATGTGCACACTAATTATTTCAGGGGCGAGATTCTCTATAAAGAGGACTGATGGGAAACACTTTCAATGTTAGCTACAAAGAAAAGGAAAGACAGCATTTTAGCAAATAAGATGCTTAATCATCAGATGAAGCCCTTGTAAAAATCAGTTTAAATTTTACTCAGGAAGACGTACTTTAGGGAATGTCAATTTGGGTATTCAGCCTGCTCTCTCCAGTTTTAATTTGATTTCAAGCACATTTACTGAGGCTCCATACATGTTACACCTACTGCCCCATGCCATGGGATGTAGAGGTGAATGAGTCATGGTTTCTCAGTATAAGAATTTTGTTATATATTAGGTACAATTCACATGTAGTTTGTGCCAGTTAATTAAACTCTAAAGTCTCTGAGTTGCTCAGAGTGAGTTGAAAATGTAAAGTACAGCAGAGTCAAACAAAAAATAACATGGCTCTGATCAGCACCTCATTGCAGGCAAAACTCAAATAAGAAGTAAAATTTTCTCCAAGAAGGGTTTAGCACAGTCTTCTTGTTGCCACAGCACTCTGAGAACAAAGGAAAAGAGAAAGAACATATCTGGCAGAGTAAATACATATCATTTAGGGTAAAAGGAAAATATAACAGTTATGCGAAAGTTATTTTCACAAATCACTAGAGCAGGAAGCCAGTGTTTTGCATGGTTAACTGTGTCAAAAGTGCTGAGGAGTCATAGAGAAGGACAGCTGTGGATTTCTTATTGCGTTTATTAACAGTACTGCTTCTGTTGCTACTATTGTGCTAGCATTTGGGAAGTATATACTGTTTCAGGCACTTTTAAAGAATGACATTGATGTTCCATCATTAAACATCACAAACAATTTTGTAAATTAGATTCTAATATAGTGAAATCGTTAAAGCCTAGGAGTAAATAAACTCATCCAAATTAAGTGGGGCAGCCAAAATTTAATGGTTGAGCCTTGGTGACATAGACAAAAATGACGAGTGGAGACAGAATGAGATAAGCTAAAAATGAATACACATGAGAAAGTATACAATGCAAAGGAAACAAACTTGGGGAGAATTTTTGTATGGATCATTTTTAGTTAAAGAAGATGGAAATCTCTGTGGGAACAAGAAGGAAGAAAGAGAAGACTGGTACAGATATCAGTAAGCTTGTAACATTAGATAGAAAGAAATTGAGGACTTTTATCTGATGGCACCTATTTCTTTTCTGAAGAAAGAGGTTTTTTTGTTTTTTGTTTTTTGTTTTTCATAGAGATAAGGGAAGGTGAGATTTGGAAAAGACCGATCATGCTTGAAAATAGCCCTTAAAGGAAACAGAAGAGTCATTTGAGAGGAAAAATAAAATAGGAATACTTGGCAGCATAGAAGATTGGCTCATTAAAGGTTTGTGACCATGAATTTATAGTAATATAAACTTGCGCTACTTTAGTATTTTTTCCTGTAGTTCCAGAATTCTTCATGTCAGGGAGACAAAAAGTGGATATGTGAATTTAAAATGTGTTGGGTTTTGCTAGGGTTTCATTTCTTTTGCAATGAAACATAGACGAGCCTGAGAGATTAGGATAATGGCAATAGTATTATTGATGTGATAGAATGTGGAATCTAAGCTGGAGAACAAGGGCAGTGAAGAAAGTCAAGAGCTGATCAATAGGTAAAAAGTAGAAAGGTCGATGGACTGAACGTCATAAAAGTGGGGATAATTAAATGCTAACAATGGGCATGCGTGAAATGAGCTGGGAGTGTTAGGTATAATGTTCAAGAAGGATAAATCTGAAACAGTGCCTTAATGACAGCATAGTTTCAAGTTATAACAGAGTCTCTGTCTAGTGTGGGCATGGTAGATAAACTGGAATGGAAAAAATGCTAAATTTATCTCTATATTTTGTGAAATAAGATAACATAAGACCAACTGAGAACATGATTTTTGTCTTCTTCTATTTTAAGTTTTAAAATTTTATTAGTACGTGTTTGCAGTACATTATGATTACACTCCTTGTGGGGAGTTGGTACACGTACGCTGCACATCTGAATTCTTTTTACTTTCCCCATCTTCACCTCTTGGTCCCTTTCACATCTGCAAATGACCTATCTCCCTGTTTCCTATTATCTGTCTTTTATTTTGGTTATCAAATTATTTATTTTGGGCCTTTGTCAGATAAGATAAACCATGTGAAAGTTGAGTTTGTGTGTCTGATTTATTTCATTTAATTTATGGTCTCACAGTGCATCCACTTTCATATAAATGGTCAAATTTATCCTTCCTTAAGGCAGAGTAGTGCTCTGTTGTGTAAAATTTTACATTTGCTTTATGCATTCATCTGTGGATTGACATATAGTTTAGTTGTTGTAGGAAATTTTAAAATCAATAGATGATATTTGCCTTCACATCCAAGCCTTACATTCTGAGATCTAAGTCACTGGTTCTAAGCTGGAATACAACACCTCTACCCCAGGAGGTGTTTTAGAGGAGTGTTACATTTCTTTGTTGTTGTCACAAGAGTTAGGCAAAGCTATAGGCATTCACTGAATAACGGCCTTACAACCTAGATGCGCTACACTACTAGAGCAGGATTTGCACAAAAGAAGAGTAATGACATTTTCTGCACCAGATTTGGAGTGTCCCACTCAACACCATGGTACGTGTAAAACCTGTTAATGTCAGTTTGTATTTGGAAATAAGTTCAATTTTATATAATAATTGCTGTAAATTTTAATAACCGTTAAAATTTCCAGGATGTGAAAACTCTATTTTTAAAATGCATCATTTATTATATAGGTCTGGCTGTCAATTATATCATATATCTAATTATGTAAGTATGTAGATTGGTTTGCTTTCTTTTCAAGATGGTAAAATAAATGTTGCAAAATATGTTTTAGAAAAAGCAGCACCTTGTTTGACATAGTTGATTTCCAAATATTTGGTTGTCTTCCCAACTTCTATGCTCCTAGTTGAATTTGCATGCTTTGGCTGTAGACTCCCTCAAGAAATAATGCCAGATTTGAGGAGACGAAACGGGTTCATGGACCAAAAGTGAGGAGTGGCCTAACTGGGGATATTCAGTGGATTCCTCTAGGGATCACAAATGGTCATGGGTTTTAGTTTTGCTAGAAAATTCTTCAAGTGGGAGTTATTTGTTCCCTGCTTCCATGCCAAGTCTCCAAATGGAAGATGCATACATGGTATGAATGGACACTGAAAGCTGCAGCTTGCTAGCACTGTTAAGTTTTTGTGCTTAAACTTGACATGAAGGGAAGAGAGCCACTCATGTTTGAATGAGGTAGGCTGGTCATGAGCAAGGACAACGGTGGACTGAAGAACAGAGACCCATCATTGCATCTGCAGCCCTAAGCAGTTTCTCTGCCTCCTGGATAATCTCGAGGTGATGGGGAGACTCCCCAAGCACTGTTGAAACTGAATTTCCTATCAATCATAACAGATGGGGAAGAAAAGAAATATGAGAATAAAACCCAAAACCAAATCACTAGCCCTGAAATGCACATTTGAAAATTTAAGCCAATTACCTTGAACTTGATAATATCACTTCAGATACATTTTCATAAGAGGAGCACCGAGAAGCTTTTATTAAGACACTGCTATTTGCATTAGATCTATTACTGAATACCCAAAGCAATAATGACTTCTTGTTGGCTTGTAAATCCTTCTAACACTTTTAGAGTGAATATCTTACCTTTAAATCTCCTCATTCACTAACTTCTCTCTGTGAAAGCCCCAGGGGAACAGCTAGCTCCCTGTGAAGTTGGTTTTGCAAAAGAATTCACACATTTTCTTGGGTTTGTATACTGCAGAGGGCACGATAAGACTTTTGCTGAAAGAAGAGCTCCAAATTGTCAAACCCTAGTGTCTTTGTGAAGCTGGTGTTTGCAAGAAAGTAGATTGAATTAATCAGGGTCAGACAGCAGTTGGAGTAAATCAACAGGGAAGACCATGAGTGGCAGGGGAAAGCCATTGAGGTGCATGCACTTGGGAAATAAGAAAACAGATCTTTTAGCTAAGCCCACTAAACAGAATTCTCCAGACCTATCACTTAGGAATGATTGGATAGTGAATTAACATGTCTGCATTTGTATTTCCCCCTGAATGACTGTTGCACAATGAGCTAATCTGAATGCTTTTGAGGAGAGTTCTATATGGTGTATTTTCTTCTCAACTGAAAGCTCTCAAGCTCAAGACAAGATATTTCAGTTTTGTGACTTCATTATGCGAGTTGTCACAAAATGAGGTGGGGAAGAAATATTGCTCTTTAAAAGTTAGTGAACCGTGGGGATTTTACGTGGAATTGTAAAGAGTTCAAACTAGTCAAGGAAAGAAATGGCAGATGGCAACTCGAAGAAGGTTCCGGCAAACTTTGAAAGACATAGGCATTGATCTCAAAGGACTCTCCTTTCAGAGATGCACAGTCTAAGCCTTAGTGACTTCAATAGATAGTCAAGAAAATACGCGTGTTATTACTTTGTGCTTTTTGCTGAATACAGTTTCCACATCCATCCTTAAGACAAGTTTATAGCCAGCTCCACACAGCATATAAATAGCCATGAAAAGACCCCAAATGGTTAAATTTGACCAAACAAGTGGTTACTTTGAAAACTCCTCATTAGCATCCAAGCAGAGCTTTGACTGAATTAAGTTGCTTGTTTTCAAACACCTGTTTGAAAATATAACATATGCAGACTTGCTGAAATAGAAGAGTTTTCATTTTCAGAGAGAAAATCCTAGATACCTTTAAAAAACAGTCATTTCCAAAGTATTTCTTGTTTTTTGAGGATAATACACTTCTGTGTATCTTTTTGTACCTATTTTGCAACTGTAGCAAGATTAAATGATGATCTCTGTAAAAATCTTCATTCTACCTGACCTCTCAGCAGTATGTGACACAGTTCATCTCTTCATTTTGCATTTCTATTCTTTATTGTCTATTGACCTTCTGGGTTCCCACATTGGTTCTTCCTAATCAAAATCAAGTTCATCTGCGGGTTCCAGCTTATCGGCCTTATTATGACATGTTCATTTATTCCCTTACAGTTCTGTTTGAGGTTTTCCTCCCTTTCCACTCTATACAACCTTTCTGCATAACCTCACTGGCTGAAATGTTCCTCTACATGTGTGCTGCCTACCATTGTAGCCACTAACCATGTGTGGACATTTAAATTTAAATTAATATAAAATAAAAACTCATTCAGTCACACTAGCCACATTTCAAGTGCCCAAAAGCCTCTTGTGGCCAATCGCTATCCTATCAGTGAATACTAATATACAACTTCTTTTTTTATCATCACAGTAAATTCCATTGGAAAATTCTACTTTGATGCAAATGGCCTTTGGATAGATATCTAGGCCAGAAATCTCTCTTGGGCCTTAGGCCATAATAGCCTACTGAACGTCTCTATCTGGATATGCCGTAGGCCTCACAGACGAATTGTTTCCACCAAATTCCTCTTTTTCTGGAAGGTAAATGGGGACCTGGAATGCTGAGATAAGGAATTTCATCTTTATTCTTAATGATGTGGCAAACCATCCAGAATTATGACTGTTCCCAGTTGGTTAATTTCAAAATTGGTAGTTCTTTAAAATAAAGAAGACCTCTAGTTGCATTTGACAAGTTTGAAGTTGAGTCATCTCTTACAATGACCTTGTGATGGGCAGCATTCTTTCCTGCTACCTCTGCCCCCAAATTAATTTCACATACCGAATGCAAAATGAGGCTAACAAAGAAATCTTTGTGACAGAAATTCCACAGATTGCTTAATTGACACTTCCCGATCTTCCATTTATTTGGATTTCTAAATCAACAGAATGAGAGTACAAATTAATTCATAAGTGCAAACAATAGAAAATGAGGTCAGGATTATTAGGAGAAGAATAGACAAGGAGATGAATTGATCCACAGTCAGATACACAGGTTGATCCTTGAAACTCAGTAAAAATAGGTCAACTTTTTCCCTCTCTCTTAATTACATGCCCACAAGCTTTCTTCTGTCAGATCTGGAAATCTTGGGGCTTATTTTCACACAGTGTAATTATGTTTCCATATCTGATGGCATCCAATTTTGAAATGAAATAAACACTAGGAACCAGTCACATTAGCAAGTGGAGCCACCAAATTGCATTCATTAAGGCATTGTTCAATTATGGACTGCAATCCTCTAGTGACCCCAGGAAAGCAAAAATTCAGTTTACAATTAAGGATCTGTGGTACTCAATAAATATATGTACTATTTTAGAAAGAATGCGTTATTTCTACTTCTATCAAAGAGAATCTAGATCTGGAAAAGACTTGAATAAAGAATAATTACACTTCGATGAAAAGGAGCTGAATTCACCTTGATCCAAATCAGGTTGTAATTAGTAATTATCCACCCTAATTCAGTATAATGATCCTTTGGATTTATAATTATAAACCTTCAGGAGAGTCTCAGTGTTATTTTAAAGTAACAGGAAGGCGACATACAATGTTTCCCATTTTATTTTCCACAACCTACAGAACAATTCTATACTGAATTGCTAGTGCTCCTCTATTAGCATCACTTCTCATGCTTTTTCAAAATATCCCTCCTGTCTAACCAAATATGCAGCTCCCATTGTCAATCTTAGCTTGTCTCCTACCCATGGCTCTGAAATGAACTACCTCTTATTGGGCCAGCAGAATGTCCACTGCCTTCCAAAGTCTTCTTTCCAAAGGTCTTTTCCTGCCAAATGTAAATGAGGAGGGACGACTTCAGCACAATAATTCAAATGGTCAGAGAGATCACTGCTACCCTGCTTGTCCTGTGCGTACCTATTCACTATATCGGGCATCATATATATTTTACTGCTTTATTGGATCATCTTGTCACTGGACATAGTCCAATGAGTTTCCCCGGCATGGAGATGGGGAATCTCAACTCATTTTGCCCATTGGGCAGGTAGGTTCACTGACTTACATCACTGAGATATAATTTTCAAGGCATGGCAATGAAAGGCATAAAGAGATTTATGAGGGAGAATTTAAATGTATACACTCAGAGAGATTAAAGTGTGGGCTCTCAAGAGACAGAGGTACAGTATAGCTTAGAGCTGGGAATATTTACATGGTCTTGGGGTGTGTTCAGGATTCTACGTTGTTTTCCATTGTCTGCAAGGTCACCCATCGGGAGGGCTATGTTAGACCGCAAATCATTTACACATATTTGAAGCTGAAATATGTTGTCTACTTACTCGTAGGCTTTCTTGAAGATAGGGATAGGAGGGGGTACAATTACAGACAAAAGGCATAGGCCGAGAGCCCAGTCTGCAGAAATTTTTCTCATAAAATGCTTAGGAATTTGTTGTTAGAGTGAATTTCTTATAAGGAAAAAAGTAAAAAGACTGGGTAACTTTTGTGTCCTGAAGCTTCGGTTTTTCTTAAATAGAATTTTAAAATTATAATTAGCCTGCCTTTTTTTTGCCTATCTTTTTTTGTATCCTACATCACAAAAGGTGGCCAGCATACAGCTTACATGTCGAGAATGATGTGCACACGTAAACAGCAGAAAGTCAGAGAGACAGAGGAGAGTGTCAGTGAATGCTTATACACGACAGAGAAATGAGACAGTATTTTACAGAAGAGACGTGGATTTTCCCATAAAGTATGAGACCTTGAGCCAAGTATTTCTCCTGTTGAACCTCAGTTTCCTGACCATAAGAGTATATATCTTATAGGGTTTTTGTGGATTAAATAAGAAAAAACCTCTAATATATTGTTATAGTACCTGCCGCATTCGACACTCAATAAAAAACAGTAATCGCTCAGTTACTAAATAGCTGTATAGACAAATCAGGCATACTGACACACATAAATAGGTAAACCTGCAATATTCAGCATGTTGGGCAGATATGGAATGTGGCATTATTGAATGGATTTCTGGTTTAGAATCAGAAAATCATCATTTGAGTTCTGATTCTGATAGTTACTGTCTGTGTGAGCTTGAATAAGTCACTTAACCCATGGAACAGGCATTTCTGTGTACCATAGAAGTCCTTTTACCCACCCTGCACACTTACTGTCCTAGTACATAGTCCTGCAAACAAGCTGTTGAGTGTTGTTCTTTACACAGGTGTAAAATTTAAGATAAGATTCTATCCATATCCTTTGCATTTGAGGAAGCATTATTGAGGAGGCAGGCCTTCTTTATGTATGCGTGGGTGAGGACATTCTTTTTCTCAAATGGCCTTTTGAGTTGTATCTGGAACCTGGGCCAGGCTTAGTCTTGGAGCATCTGGTCCTGTGTGCACTGAGCTTCTACATTCTGATTCTTGAGGGATGACCACCAGAGCTACAGGCTGGGTCCAGGCATATCTCAACCTGACATAGGAAAAAGATCCATCTGGGCACTAGGTCTTTTTCTAGTACAGATTTCTTCATCACTTTCATAGCCAACTGAGCCAAACAAACCAATTAGCAGAGATGACACATATAAGATTGAAATCATGTCCTGGTCATCATCATTTAGAACAAAATCCTGGTGCCTAGTAAATATTGGCCAAAGAATTCCAGGCAATCTCCAGGTTTCTGACCTCGCTAAATCAAACGACCTAGAGTCAGTTGACTCTCCATTCAGTCAGTACACACAGCATTTAAGAGAGATTTTGTACATCATTTCCGGGAAAATGACTTGTCTCTCACTTATCTTTTTTCCTCCCTTAGAGACAGGCTTTCTTTGTATTCTCTTGTGACTTATTTTCACATCTTCAGTGAAATCAGGTGGGAAGCATCTTCTAGATTTTTCCTTCCCTGCCAGCTTTCAGTTGCTGTTAGAGATGCCATTTTGGATTGCTAAATGGCCTTCTAATTCCCATTTCATGCCTGGTACTTTGTCTCTTGTCAGTTCTACAGGACTGTCAGAACCTATTAACTAACCTCGCCTATCTCCTTCAGAACTCTTCAGCCAGGCTCTTTTTCCTGCTCTGTATTCTACTCACAACTCTGCTGCCCTCGCAGGCCTCAGCTACGACTGAAGAGTCCATGTGATATTGGGACCTTAGCTCCATGATATATACACTTCGAAAACAATCACCCCCTCTTTCCTGGACCTCTGTCGTTTTCAATACAAGAAGTCTTCTCTCTATAAAGGCTTTCCATAACATTAAAACTGAACTTCATTTCAACAAAATATTTGTGTAAGTTCAAGTTGCACAATTCACAGATGGGTAACCTGCTTGGGAGAAGGGGACACTGCACCGCCAGTCACTGTTGTGCGTTTCTGTTTCTCAAAAAAACAAGTCTATCAGACCAACTGAAAAAGAAAACTTATCCTCTGATACAGTTTTGGGGTGTCTCCTTTGCTTTCGAAATTTTTGCAAAGAAAACATTCTTATAGACACATATTAATTGCCAAAAATCTTTAGCGATTTCCTGAGTGCTAATAAAGTTTTAACATGAAAATAATCTAGGATTTTTGAGATGGAAACTGGCAGTTTGGGGATAAAAATTATGTATTCAGTAAATAAATTTCCCACAGCCCAACTAAGCACTTCTGCAGACCATTCAGATCAATATTTGATGAGAATGTATCAAAGCAAACTTATTGCTATGAGGAGTCACTGCTGTCTTTTGATTGAAGTTAATGAAGCAGACATATTAGTGTAAAGCACTTGCTGGATGCATTTGAAATTTGTCCTAACCACCACTAGTGCTGCTAATGGAAGATGGTAATTACTGTCCACACAATTCTGAAATAATTAGGAAAATGGGCACTTTTTGGAATCATCCTATTAAAATGCAGGCCCAATAACAGAAAAGTTTCTGGGCATGTGCTGACTTGAATCAGTGAAGATAAAAGTGACGGAGTGCCTTTGTACTTTACAATTGAAATCTCTCTTCTGTCGCATGCTGTAAAGCTTTAAAAGGATGAGGAAGTTGGAAATCTTGCCAGTAACACAGTATGGAGACGAGCACAGGATGTACAGTGTGGTAGCAACAGAAATTCACACATGCCCATCACAACAAATGAACTTGAGCCATCCTGTGGCTCGAGCACTGCTTCTGCTTTCTTCATGTTAAGAAATACACCGGATTTGAACAGATCTCTTACAGGCTTCCCCAAAGGCATACATACATCACAGTGCTGACAAGGACTTCCTGCGACTGGAGATGTTTAGGGCACTCAGCTCCGTCTCTGAATAAATCAGGTCAGAGCGTGCAGTGGCAGACGGGGTGCTCTGCTCCTAGCCTCAGGCCTGGGCTCAGTCACTGTACTCCCCTGACTGAAACATGAGAAAATGCTGAATGTGGTGCATGTGAAAGAAAAGACGGATGATTCCTGGAAGCATATTGTCAGTTGTGAGACTGGGCTCCCTCCCATCAAACAGAAGATGGTGAAAGAAAAGGATCCTGGGAAGCATTAATAAAGAAGAGACAACCTGATAAGCAAATATGATCTCTGCGGACTAGAGTATGTGCATACTTTCCCAGTCTATTTCAAATGTCTTGAAAGTGATTTGTAATTGCAGCTTGACTGATCTGAAAAAGAAAGAAACAATGAAAGAAAGAAAGCAAGAAAGCAAGCCTTATAAAAGATGAACCTGCCCAGAATGTGTATGGGAAAACACAGTGAGATAGTTTCTTGGGAAATACTGCATGCATCCAATAAAAGCTGCTGCTAGTGATAACTCAGGAGAGATTTGGCATAGATATTCTGAAATAAAGAATTAGATCATGCAGTGACTTCCACAAGCCGTTTCATACACGTGACCTCACTTATTCTCATGGCTACCTTATGAGGAAGGCGGAAGTGGTATCAGCTCCATTTGAGAGATGAAGAAAATGATACTTGCTGAGGCAAAGGACTTGTTTAAGCACAAACCGTCTGCCTGCCAGCGTGCTCTGATCACGACAGCACTGAGCGGGCCCTGCACCGCCTGCGGCCACATCCACACCGCTACTCTCAGTATCCCCGACTCAGGGGGAAGTTTTGTATCAGAATAAGTCCAGCTGCCCATCCCCCAGTATGCAGTGTTTTTTTGACAGAGCTCCTCTGTAGAGCCTGCGCGGTCTACCGACGAGCACCTCACCACACAAGAAAGCCTGTACTCAGAAAGAAAGGGAAGAGAAAAGAAGCTTCTTCTATCGCAGAAAAGAAAGAAAACTTGTCACAAGACTCAGGCTTTTAAGAACTAACTTTCCCTTTCAGCTGTTGTCTCCTTGGGCCTCCGGGATGTCCATGTAAAAGCCTAACCCTCAGACCTGACCATGTGAGCCGCTCTATAACTGCTGCTTGACACTACCCAATCTACTCTGTCCAGCCAGGCAGTTCTCTTCCCCCAGCATTTGTGTGTGTGTCTGTGTGTGTGTGTGTGTGTGTGTGTGTGTGTGTGGCAGGGTTTCACCATGTAGTCCAAAATGACCTTAAAGTCACTATGCAGCCTAGACTGCCCTTGAACTCATGATCCTCTTGCCTCAGCCTCCCAGTTGCTTGGGCTCTAGCCATATACCACCACTGTTATTTTTTGTTTTTGTTTTCAGTACTGAGAATGGAATTCAGCGCCTTGCACATGCTACAGCAAGTGCTGTACCGCTGAGCTACAACCCCCGTCACAGCATTTGAAGTTGTATTTATTTTCATTACCGTACTTTCTCCTGTGCTATCCTCTCCAGTTTGTGGAGCCTTTTCCCCTTTGTCTTTGGGTAAGTCCTGCCCAAGTGTTTTGAGGCAGACTCCAGGCTCACTGCCTCACACAGCTTTTGCTACAGGTTCAGGCCATTGACTGTAGGTCCATTCAGAACCTATTTCATGCTTCAGGTCCTGAGTGGTTGCTGACTGGAGTGGTCACAACTGATCTGATAGCAACTGACAGACACATTTAACTTGATCTTTCTGAGGAAAAAAAAAATAAAGGAAGAGATTTACTGGAAGGCTCTTGAGAATTTTAATGTACCAAGAAAAGGTGAGAAGACCAAGGTTGGCTGGGCCTTAGGTACATTTTAAAAACAGACTCCAAAATGTTACCAGTGATCTGTCCCTGTCTCACCGTTGCTTCCCTAGGGATTGGCACCTTCTGACACTTGGCTTTTGGGAAATACAGTGTCCAGTGGGTCCTGCATATCTCATAGGCTTTCCATCAGGAGAGAGTTGAATAGATTCTGTGCTACATTTTATTTCAAATTGCCTTAGAGGAGTACAGATTAGCCTGCTGGCTTCAGGCTCCTTTTCTCCAGACAATCTAGTACATTCTGGGGCAAAATCACTTCACCAAGCCCCTAGCACTTTGGATCGTAGACTGCGCATCATTTCTAGAGGAGAGACAAAATCACTGTGATCTCAGCAGTCTTCCTGGGCAGTGTCTCCCATGTTTACCCGTGGTCTCTGGTACATTGCTGCCTCACTCAGCATGAACGGTGGCTCTTCCCCAGATCATTTGGATAGCTCCTTGAGGGCTGAGCCCAGTGACGTGTGCTATCTTTCCAGAATTCTGATGGCAGCTAGCATGTTTCTCTGCAAATTCATTAATTTACACATTTGTTGAATGCCCCTTCTCTGGCAAGCCTGTGCTGTGTGTTAAAGGTGAATGTCTGTTCTTTTGCCAACTCTTACCACAAATTACTCGCAGTTTTCTTGAAAGCCAGCATGCCATTTCTCACCTCTCTGCCTTCACATGTGTTGTTTTCTCTATCCAGAATACCTTTCCAGCCCTTCTTCTAGACAACAAACCCTATTCAGCCTCTAAGGCTCAATTCAATTCTAACTACTTCTGTACAGCTTTTCCTGATCTCTTCCTCTGGTCCGCTCATCCCAAAGTTCTGTGGAATGCTCCTCCTCTGTGCTCCCACAGCACAGTTCATGGCACTTACTGCTTATTGCTGTGAATTATTATGACTTACTTGTTGGTATCCTGAGCAAAGTCAGGTCTCTCAACCATCTGAATCTTCTGGGCACTTGTCAGAAATGCATATTTTTAGACTGCACTCCCTAGCTCATGAATGAGAGACTCTGGGGTGAGGCCAGAAATCTCTTTTGATGAGCACTCCATGTAATTCTGATGCACGATCAAATTTGAGAGCAGCTGAGATAGATACTCCCAGCCATCAACACAGGGTCTGGCTTCTAGTATGTGTGAAGTAAACTTTTGAAGAATGAGTTAATAAATGAGTATTTTCTCCTCCATTTGGGATTTTGGACATGTTGATTCTTCCTGCATTTCTGGCATTGTCATGAGGTAGGCAGCTGATTTCAATTTATTCATTAGCCCATTTGCTCACTTATTAATTCACTAGACTGTCTAGAAAGCCAGAAATTCCAGAGTTAAGCCCACACTGTTGTAACAATGAAGTGTATTGTTCTCCCAACCACCAGGAGTATTTTGTGAGCCTGCTTTTTCATGTCGAAGACCTACCTTCCATTCTTATCTTCACAAAAGGGTCAAGAAGAATTCCAGAGGAAATCATGCTCTTACAGCTGCTGATGTCTTTCGAGCTCTGTATAACTACAAGGGAAAAACCAAACTCAACCAAACACAACACAACAACAACAAGAACACCCCAAATTCAGAATGCCTCCAAGTTATATTTGTGGAACCCGGATTTAAGTTGTAAACAAATTAAAGACTGAAAACTTTCCTTTGGTACATTCTTTCAAGAACTTTATTGCTGTCTGTGAGCTACTTGGCTCTTTTCAGAGGGAGCAATTCTCTCTGCACTGGGCTAAGCAGGGCTGCCCTGCACCTTGGCAAAAACCAGTGGGAGTGTGTGTGAGAGACTAGGCTGTTTCAATAGCCCAATGTTATGCTTTCAGCAAGCTTTTGAGAACAAAGTCTCTGTTTTTATTGCTCTCCCTGCCAGTGATCACGACTAGTTTCTTTCATTGCAACGTTCCATGCCTTTGCACTGCGTGCCAAAGCAGAGTATCCACTGAGCACTCCAAGCTCCTCACAGAGCCCTGAAATGAGGCCTTTCTTGAGGTAACCCTCTCATTCTGCACACACACACATGCACACACACACACACACACACTTTCTGATAATCCTTTCCTGCATCCTAAAAAGACATTGAATATAAAGACTCCAAAAACAAAAGTTCTCTTGTTGTCCTAATGTAAGTTTATTTTATTTTATTTTATTTTTTTGTAATTCAAGTCATTCGTTTCTGGAGACTTGCTGTGCATTGTAATGTGCAAAACTTATGCCAACAAAATGTGACTTTAGGGAATCAACTACTTCAAGTTTAAATGTTAAAGTTAAACTCAGACAGGATAAAGGCATGAATTATGCAGAGAGGTTTCATACGTGAGATATAAGATTGGAGTATAAAAAAGAATTCCCAAATGGAAATCTTGGCTATATCGCAACACCCAGGAATACTTACAAAGCATGCAGATTGTCTTGGAGTGTCATTCTGTATGTAATACATGAAAACTTTAATTTAAATAATTGTCCTAGGTAATTATCACCAGCAGGTATTATTGGAATTGATGGATAAAATGATGCTGTGTTCCATTCAATGTAGACTCTATGATGTTCTGTATTATCACATGTTTTATTATCTGTCTTTCTCCCCTTCTTGCTTTTTCATATTTATATCCAAATAAGAGGAAGAGCAATAACAGTTCAGACATCATGTAGGAGTCAGAAACCTTGGGTAATGTTTTCAATTCTTTTACAAACTGATTCTGTTATTTTGGATAAACCAATAGCCCCTTCTGATCTTCAGTTTTCCCCCACATGAAAGCAGTAGTCTCTACTATTAATTCTAGCAGTGGTAAAAATACAAAAAAGAAAAAAGAAGACTTGAGCTGTGCTATTTGTAGCATTTGATAGTTCTGACGGTGCAAGCATGCCCACCAACCACGAGTGATTCCAAACCATGGAAGGGGTTTCCTGAACATGGAGACAGGAAGAGATACTTCTCTTTCAAGCTAGTACAAGCTTGTTCTAGTTCATCATGAACTAGATTCATCCCAAGCTTAAAACTTTACATTCCATCTTGTATAACTAATGAATTAATAATGGTAGCATCTTCCTATTTTTTTTTAGATTTTTAATATTTATTTGAAGTCACAAAAACTATTCAGGAATAACTGCTATAAAAGAAAGTAATGTGGAGATAAACTTGGGAGAAGATACTTGGTTGTTTCTAAGGGACTTGACTCTTCATGGATTTTCATGTTTAGGGGGCCTTGGGATCAGCGCTCTATGGCTACGGAGGGATATCTGTACTGTTGAGTAGAGTTTTCAGGTGAATTGAATGTGAGTTGTAGCATCTGATTTGTTGTCTTCAAGCATCTTTTTTTTTAAAGAAAAGGAAAGCCAGTCATTTGGTTCCATTGGAGAAGCCTGGGCTTTTCAGTTGGGCAGACTTGTGTTTAAATTCCAGATCCATTGTTTAAAGATGTGTCATCTTAGACAGAATAGATAACTCATATTATGAGTCCTGGTCTCCTTCATTTGTAAAACAAACAAAACAAATCCCTTTGTAATGAGGAATAATGGCGTAATGTATATAGAGCATCTATCACAGTATCTGGTAAATGTGACATATGTGTGAATGAAATTAGAGAAGATGCAAACCAATAGCAGGAATCACACTAGTAACACTATGATTATGCAGAAAAAATGTGTAAAGGTAGAATATAAAGTAGAGCACACAATGGAACTAGAGGTTAATGATAATAGTTGTCATTTTATTGAGTGCTTGACATGTTCTATGCACTGTAATAAGAATGTTCATTATTTCATTTTAAAAGCACAAAAAGCGTATAAGTATTACGAACTATACTGTCACTTTAAAAAGCAAATTAAATTCTAAAAAGCCAGTTTCATGTCTGACCTACACAAGACACATATCAGGAGGATGAATCTAGAAAGGAACCAGGGTATTAGATATGAAAACAAATCACCGTGGTTCCAAACTTTGTACTTCATTTTCGAACACATTCATTTGTAAACGTCATTCAGTCAACACCCACTATATGTAAGAGACTGAACAAGACACTGGAAAAGAAAGTGATGTAAATTTCAACAATACAAATTTCTCCTATTAGCAAGAAAGACAGACCTCAGCTGCAAATCACACTGACATAAGGCTGATTCAAACTAAGTCTTATTTTCTCCTATCTTGGCTGGATCTGAAGCCATACACCTGTGCCTCCTGTTCCAAGTGTTTTATTCTAAACACATTTCACTCTCCTTCCAAACTCTTCCAAAGAACTGAAGAGGTGGGAATACGTCCAAACTCATTTTAGGAGGCCAACATTACCCTTACACTGGAGCCAGACAAAGACTCTACAAAAGAGAAAATTAAAGACCGGTCTCCCTGATTAACATAGAAGTAAAAATCCTCAACAGAATACTCACAAATCAAACTCAACAGCATATTAAGAGGGTAATTCACTATGATCAAGTAGGATTTATCTTTGAGATACAAAGATAGCTCACTACACAGAAATTCATAAACGTGATATACAGTACTAACAGAATATAGGACAAAAACCATATGATTATCTCATTAGATGCTGAAATGGCAATTGATAAATTTCAACATTCCTTCATGATAAAAATTCTTATTAAATTAATCAAAGAAGGAAATACTTAAACATAATACAGACCATGTAATAAGCCAAAAGCTAATATTACAGCGAATGGGGGAAAGCTTACAAATATATCCCTAAGTTTTGATATTTAAATCAAATCAAGGATATTTGCTTTCACTACTTTTATTCAACATAGTACTTGTCCAGGCCAGAGTGATCAAGCCAGAGGAAAAATCACAGGACATCTAAACTGGAAAAAGAGAAGTCAAGTTTTTGCTGTATGCAAATGCCATGATAATACATGTAGAAACTCCTAGACTCCAACAAAAATATTAGAAGTAATAAAAGAATTGAGCAAAATTTTAGGATATAAATAAGCATGCAAAATTGGTAGAATTGGTATATGCCAATAACCAATTATCCAACATAGAATTGAGAAAGTAATTTCATTAACAATAGGTGCAAAAATAATGCCTAGGAATAAATTCAAACAAAGAGGTAAAAAACTCTCCAATGAAAAAAAGTATAAAGTATTATCACTGAAAGAAACTGTAGAGGCACACACACAAAAAAAGGGAAAAACATCTATATTCATGCATCAGAAGAATCAATATTGTTGAAATGTCCATCACCCAAAGTACTCTACACATTAAATCCAGTCTTTTTAAAAATACCAAAGATATGCTTTACAGACCTATGAAATCATTCTAAAATTTTAATGGGACTGCAAAATTACCCAGATAGCAAAAAAACTTTTTCTAAGCAGAACAAAACAGGAAACCCTACAAAACTTGACTTCAAAGTATGCCTCAAAGTTGTATCATCAAAATAGCATGGTATCGCATAAAACAGGCACAAAATTGAACAAAATAGGGATACTAGAAATAAACTCACACATGGAAACCAAAATGATCTTTGATAAACATGCTAAGAGAACATGCACTGAAGAAAGTGTGTACTTTTTTCATCATTGATATTGGGGAAATTGCATGTCCACATACAGAAAAAGGACACTAGTCCGTCATTTTTCAGTAATTGCAAAAATCAACTCAAAATAGAGCAAATATTTAAATATGAGACCTAAAACTATAAAATAATTGGAGGAAAACAGGAGAAATGTTTCAAGATACTGGAATAGACAACATTTCTTTCGATAATGTAATCCAAATCTCAAGCAATAAAGTTAAACATAAACTAGTGGAATGATAATAAACAAAACAAAACCCTTCTTCATTGCAAAGAAAGCCATCCACAAAATTAAAAGGCATTTTATGGAATGGAGAAAGTATTTGAAAACTATATATGTGATAAGAAGTTATAATTCAGAATATATGAGGAAAAAACGACTCAGTGAAACAATGGGAAAGGGCTTTGTATTAGTCATTTTCCCATTACTGGGACAGAATACTCAACACCTGCAACATAAAGGAGGAAAGGCTTATTTTGGTTCACAATTTTAGAGGGTTCAGTCCATGGTTGTCTGTTTCCAAGACAGGAATGGTGTGGTGGAAGGCTGTGATGTGGAAAAACTGATCCCTTCATGGGAGCCAGGAAGCAGAGAAAAGCGGGGAGCCTGGGAGAAGAATGCACCTTTCCAGGTCACGCTCCCAGTAACGTGCCTCTTCTGTCTAGGATCTGTGTCCTAATGGCACATTCACCTAAGAACACATTGATAGATTAATCCACTGATAAGTATAAGGCCATCGTGATCCTATCATCTTCTGAAAGCCCCACCTTTGAACACATGAGTCTTTTGAGTGACCTTTTAGATCTAAATCACAACAAACTTAAATGCATATTTTTTTTGCAAAGAAGGCATAAAAATGGTCAGTAGGTTCATAAAAAGATGTTCAACATCACAAATCATTGGATGAAATGCAGATTACATCATTACCATACGTAATAGAAAGTATATCCTTGAACAAAGATAACAGTGTTGGTTAAAATGTGGAAGAAAAGATGGGAATGCAATTAGTATAATCATTATGGAAAACAGTATGGAGGTTCTTCAAAGAATTAAAAATATGATCAAGCAATCACCACGATTGGGTAGATATGCAAAAGAGTGAAACTGGTATCTTAAAGAGACATTTGGCATTCCTATGTTCATTGTAGCATTCTTTATAATTACCAAGACAGCTGGGAGTTCGGCTCAGTGGCTTAAGAGCCTGCCTGGCAGGTGCAAGGTTGTGAGTTCAATCCCTGGTGCCACAAAAAAAAAAAAAAAAAAAAAAAAAAAACCAAAAAAAAAAAAACAGTAATTATAATTACCAAGACATAAAAGAAATTTAAATGTGTGTGCATGGATGATGAATGAATAAAGAAAGTGTGAAGAATACAAATACACACACACACTGTTATTATGCAGCTTTTAAAAAAGAAGGAAATTCTATAACTTGGGACTATTTTTGGTAAAACTGGTGGGTGCAGTAGTAAATTAAATAAGCAAAACATAGACATACAAATAGTGTATGGTCTCACTGGTATGTAGAATCTGAGAAAAGTGCAACTCACAATTCTGTAGTTCTGAGGTCTTGTCTATATGTTATAGACTCTAGTTAATAATACTGTATGGTATATTTGAAACTTCGTAAGTTGGTAGATTTTAAATGTTCTCATAGAATGCAACAAAATAGCATCTGTGTGAGGTGATGGGTGTGTTAATTAACTTGATTATGCCAATCATTTCATAATGAACAAAGTGTGTGCAACAAATCTTGCTATGAACTTTAAAATTTGCCCATTTTACATCAATAAAGCTAGAAATGTAAACGAATGAGTGACTGACTGACTGAATGAATGAATCATGCATTGTCTAAGCTACATAAGCCATGCTTCAGTGTTTGCAGTGAAAAGTCGTCAGGAGTTCACTCCGTATTTCTCCTTTACTTATTACCTGTAGCAATCAGCAAAACTACCACCACCACTTGTTACTGCCAGAGTTTGATTATTGCTAAGGTCTTATAAATATTACCAATTGCTTTTGGGAGACTGATTAAATAAGTGATGTAAGTTTTTGTAATAGAAAAATCCCCTCTATGTGATAGCTGAAACGTGATAGAAGCTTATCTCTCATTTTTGTGAATTCCAGGATGGGTGTTCCTGATTAGCAAGTGATTCTCTGTCATGTGGTACGACATGGACCTATGGTCCTCCTTTCTCATCAATCCACCATCTTCAGTGCATGGGTTTCAAGGTCATCAGGCTCTCCTACTTTAACAAAAAGAGAAAGAATCTAGAAAACCAAGTGTGAATGATATTGTGGATCAATCCTATAAGGGACAGCTACAACTTGCTCTTAAAATTCTTGGTCTAGAATGTGTATCACTACACCTAACTTCACAGGAGGCTGAGAAATGCAGAATAAAGATGCAGTGTTTTGGTAAACGGTTGGTTTCTCTCACAGTAATCAAGTTACTCATTCTACTCTGAAAGTCTTACAATGCAACACTATATATATCACATCTATATAATTTCAAAAAGTAGTAATAGACTTAGAACTTTTCTAGATATAATAATTTCATATTTAAATACAAGTTTGGAGGAAATAGGAATGGGAAAATGTTCTCCCTGATTTTCAGTATTTTCTTCTGCTGATCATCATTTCTGTCCCATGTAGTGGTTTCATTGATTGATACTCTGGTTTGTATGGTTTATTTTGTAGAACTGAATCAATAATCATGAAGGAAAACTTGAGAAATACGCAAGGGATCAGGAGTCAGAGTAAAGGGCTGAATCATTACTCATAGCAAGTATCAAAGAAAGCTGGAGAAATATAAGAAACTTAAGAATGGTGAAAGTGGGTCATTCTGTTTCATGACAGTCATTAGAAATCTGATCCAGAATACTGTCATTTTTATAACACAAAAGAAAAACACACAGCCAATGAATTAGCAGATTTCTGTCAAATGTTCTATTCCTTGAGTTACAGACAAGAACAGGAAAAGAAAAAGTGATGGGGTTTGTGGTGGACACCATAAATACATGCTGTCTGTTGCTACCTGGAGTGGTTTGGGTTTCAGGGTCTGCCTTTAACTCTCAACTACTCTCAATCCAAGCATGGGCAAAACACATATTCACTAGTGTCACATATCAAGTGCCTAGTACTTCCAGCCAGTTCTTATTCTAATAGACAATAAATAACAGTCTGTCTGAAGGAAGGAATGTGGTCAGAGCTTTAGGGCCTTCTTGTGGTTTCACTAATGCAGGTTAGTCACAATTTCTCACTTATCCATATGTTTTTTATTTTTGCCCATTAGTTTCCTCACCATCCCAAGACTGTCATACTCGGTAGCTTCCCTGCTTATCTCAGTGTTTATTGAGAATCTGGATGCTTGGCTACAGGCTATGGTTTAGGTTTACTTATTTTTCAATAGATTGCACTGGGTTTTCCCAACACAGATAATGACAATAAGTAAGGCAACACTAGAATATAACTAAGCAATATAATAACAGCTTTAAGGTCACTGAAACTGAAAAGCTATAACCCTAATAACTCAGAAGACAGAACCCAATATATTCTCAGAATTGCAGTCTGTTATTACCTAGACCAAAGAAAATAATAATGTATATTACTTTGCATTTGTTCTATCTCTGCACTGCTTTCAATACTACCTAGTCCACTATACAAGTGACGAAAGTAAACACTAGATCTTTGTTTGTCCATCTGTCCTAACTCAACAAGCTCAAGATGGTGAGCAAAAGTTTATTGAATTAAAATATCTGAAAGTGAAGGTGAAAAAAGAAAGCTAGCTTGGGCACATTTATTTTCTCCTGCTAACTGATGTGAAATACACTTATTTAGGGTGTATTTACCATGGTGGAGGCACTGTGAAAAGAATTTCTCTACATATTTTAACTCTTGTTACTTCTCAAAAGAACACAGACATGTCATTTTGACCCTTATGTTTTAGATTAAAAATTAGAGTTACAGAGATATGAAATGTCTCGAATGGCATACAACTAAAAGTGGAATCCATCTATGCTCCCACATCCCACAATTTTATTATAATTCCTTACAAGTCAGGCTGAGGCTTCCAGGCAGTTATGTTGTCCAAAGTTACCTACCTAGTCAATTGTGGTGTCTGGGTTTGAGCTTACAAAATAAGAATAAGTTATCAAAAAAGACAATTGGAATCCTGATATGCTAGTCCTCCACCCATGTAGAGCAACACTGTTTCAGAAGATGCTCAACTGCTAATATAAAACTTTACCTCATCTGTTTTGCCTGCCATGGTCCCCACCCCAGAACTCCCATTATACTGCTGCCTAATTGATTTCTTCTCAAAACCTGCTTTTCTGGGTCCTGTCTATTTTATTAAATGGCCTCTCTGTCCCTCCATCCCCAACTTGCTCATGTCTGGAGCCAGATAATCATTTTTGGTCTCTCTCTTTCCTTGAACCCAACTTTCTAGAATCTGAATTTTCCATTATTACATTTGGACTATAGGAGAGGGGCATATTCCATTGAGATAATTAGTATACTAAATATTCTATTGTTTGATTTTTTTATTTGTTATTTAAAAGGTTCAATAACTCAAAGATGGAGCTATTTCTGCATGCCTCTGTTTTATCTAAAGATTGTTAATAATCCATTCTATTCACTGTAATCAGGCCAACATTTAAACACAAATCAAATTATACCAATCACCAGCTTAAAACTCTCAACAAAACACCTGCAACTTTTAAGGTACAATAAAGCATGCTCAAAACGGAAAGCTGGATTTGCATGATCAGACAACTGCCAGTGTTTTTAGTCTCATCTTATTCCACAAACCTTACCCTTCTGTTCTTTCCGAATACACTGGTGTTTCCAAGTTATTTTATTACATTTAAGGTATTTGGATTAGATTTAAGGTAAAATGACCAAAGGCCTTTGCATGTGCTGTTGTATTTTCTCCCTTCATAACATATCAAAAACACTTTTACCATGATAAGATGATCACCTTTAATGGACAACTATTTTGAAGAAAACAAGAGACATTATGGTAGCCACTGTTGATTTCCTGTTGTCTTGTTTTGAAATCCTGTGTTGCTTGCATTGTTTTGTTCTGATCTGCTTTCTTCTGTTCTGTTTTGTTTCATTTTATTCTCTTTAAAATAAAAACAAATTTAAAAAAAACTTTAATGCCACTTTCTTAGGGCCACATCTTACAGCATTTGGGTGGCAGTTAGAAATACCAAAAACAGGTAAATTATACAAGCACACTAAATTTATTTATCATGGTTCTATAGGCCAAGAAATCCAAGATCAACATGCTGGTAGATTTGGCATCTGATAAGGATCTGACTCAACATAGGTGATGCTTGGTGTATAGTTAGCCCACCTTTCACACTATCTCCTATTGCCATCATCTTTAGGGTTAGGATACAATCACATGAAGCACATGAATGGGGACCATAAATAGTCTATTGTTGGAGGCCTTCTTTGATACCAGTTGGAAGCAGAATCCATTGGAAAATATGATCTTAGTACTGTAATCTCTAGTCATAAGAATCATCATCATTTGTAATTATATGTGTTTTAATTTACTTTTAATTGACAAGTAAGATTTTATATATATAATAGAATGTGTTACCATATGTTTACATTGTAAGATGGCTAAGTCTAACTAATATGTCATCATCTCATGCACTTATCTCTTTTATGTGATTGGCAAATAAAATTATGTATAGCATAATATGTTGGTATATGCATAAACTGTGCAATGCCTAAAGCAAACTAAGTAATATATTATTACCTCATAGACTTACCACCCTTTGATGTGAGAACACAAAAAATTAATTCTCATAGGAATTTTCATCCACATAGTACTTTGTTGGCAATTGTATTCACCATGAAGAGCAATAGATTTCTTGAATTTATTCCTCCTGTCTAAATGAACTTTTGTGTCTTTTGACTAGCATCATCACAATCCGACACTCTCACTCTCTGGTAGTCAGGTTTCTTCCCTGTTTCTATAAGTTTCACTTTTGTACATACATTTATAAGTGAGATCATGCAATATTTGTCCTTTTGTACATCTTTCATTTAACTTAACATAACGTCCTCCAATGAAGAACACCACGAATAGTCTGATTTTCTTCTTTTTACAGTGAATAATACTCCATTTTGTACATATACTGTATTTCTAATCCATTCATACGTTGATGGGCACAGGTTGATTCTGTACCATGTCTATTATAGAATAATGTTACAGTAAGCATAGGGGTATAGATAGCTCTTCAACAAGTATACTGATTTCATTTCCTGTAGATAATCCTGAATAGTCAGATTGCTGGATCATGTGTTTGCTCTATTTTTAATTCTTTGAGGAAATTCCGTGCTGCTTTCCACAATAGCTGTACTAATTTACATATCCATCAACAGTGTTGAAGGGCTCTCTCTTCTTCACATTTTCATTAACATTTGTAATATATTTTCTTTTTGATAATAGCCATTCTAAGTGAGGCAATATCTCATTGTGGTTTTGATTTGCATTTGCCTAATGAATAGTGATGCTGAACTTTTCTTATTTTCTATTTTCCATTTGTATATCTTGTTTGAGAAATGTTTTTGCAGGTCCTTTGTCTATTTTTTAACTAGGCTGTTTCATTGCTAATCAGTGTGTTTCTTATATATTTTAAATATAAGCTCTTTATCAAATGCATGGGTTGCAAACATATTCTCCTATTCTGTAGATTTTTCCTTTAATATGTTGATTATTTCCTTTGCAATGCAGAAGCTTTTAGGTTTGATGTAGTCCCATTTGTCATTTTTACTTTTTTTGCCTGCACTTTGAGGTTCATATCTAAGTGTCTTTGCCCAGGCCAATGTCAGAATATTTTCCCATATTTTATTCTTGAGTTTTTCGTTTTTCAGGTCGCACATTTCAGTACCTAATCCATTTTGAGTTGACTTTTTAATATGAAGTGAGATATGGTTCCAGTATTGTTTTCTTATACGTGAACAGCCAGCTTTCCTAGCAACATTTATTGAAGAGTTCAACTTTCCCCATTGTGGGCTTTTGGTAATGTTGTCAAAAATTAATTGCCTTAAATGCGTGGGTTTATTTCTGTGATGTCTATCCTGCTGACTGATCCATATGTCTTGTTTTATAGCCATGACACTTGAATTATTAAACCTTTGTAGTCGACTTTGAAAAGGGATGTTCTAATGCCTCCTATTTGGTTCTTTCTGCTCAATATAGCTCTAGGTATTTCAGGTGTTTTGTGGTCTTGTGTAAACTACGTTTCCTTGAATAATGCCATTGGAGTGTTGATAAGGACTGCATTGAATCTGTTTGGGTGGTATAGATATTTTAACAATATTGATTGTGCCAATTCATTAACATGGGGTGTTGTTCCGCTTACACTTATTTTCATCAAGTTCTTTCATCAATCAATAGTTTTCCATGGCACACAACTTCACCTCCTTAATTAAATTTTTTATTTCTTTTTGTTGCTATTATAAGTGGGATTCATTTTACAGATAGCTGTATATTAGTGTATAGAAAATGCTACTGATTTTTGTAGTTTTATGCATTTATTCTGCAACTTTACTAAATTTACTAATTATTTAAGCAGAAGAAAAGAAAAAAAAGACATATATAACAAAGACAAAAAACAAAACGGACAAACAAATGACTAGAGTAAATGCACAACAGTAACATTACAGGTTTACAAAACAGGATGATAGAAACTTGACAATGGTTGCAATATTGCATATCATTATCTTTATAATGGTTGTTTACATTAACAGATATAGACATGTAAAATTGATCTAATCATATCTGTATTAAGTGTTCTTTCTCAATAACGAATACATTCAGCGGTGTGTTCATTTTAGTTATCTTACATATACATATATGCAGATTTATATCTTTTCCTTTTCCCTTTCCTTTTTCCCCTTTTCCCTTCCCAGTTACTTTTGCTCTTCGAGCTGTTTTTTACCCTTCCATAGTATTTCTTACAGATTTTGGATCATATATACTTTTTCAGTTTCTTACACTAGGGAGATAATACAGTATTTACAAATGTGGGTTTGAATTATTTCACTAATGAGTAGGTTCTCAAGTCGTGACCATTTACTTATAAAGTCTCAATGCAATCTTTCTTAATAGCTGAGTAGTACTCCACTGTATAAAAATACCACATCTTTTTTATCCATTCTTTGATTGATGGGCACTTGGGTTGTTTCCAACATCTGGCTATTACAAATTGGGTTACTATAAACATGGATGCACAGATATCACTGTGGTATGTTGTTTTCAATTCTTCTGGGAAAATGCCCAGAAGAGGGATAGCTGGGTTGAATGGGATCTCTAATCCTAGCTTCTTGAGGAATCTCCACACTGACTTCCACAGTGGTCGCACCAGTCTACACTCCCACCAACAGTGGAGAAGAGTTCCTTTTTCCCCACAGCTCCTCCAGTATTTGTTGTTGCTTGATTTTTTAAACTTGGCCATTCATTCTGGAGTGAGATGGAATCTCAGTGTTGTTTTAATTTGCATTTCCCGAATGACCATTGATGTTGAACATTTTTACGTCTATTTATTTGCCATTTGTATTTCTTTCTCTGAGAAGTGTATATTCATCTCAGATGCCCATTTTTGGATTGGGTCCTTGAATTTTAGGGGCCTGATTTCTTTTAATTCTTTGTACGTTTTAGATAGAAGTCCTTTGTCTGATGGACAATTGGCTAAAATATTTTACCAATTTGTGGGTTTTCTTTTTACTCTGTTGGAGATTTCCTTTGACATGCAAAAACTTTTTAGTAAGATGAGATCCCAGTTGTTGATTCTGGGAAGTGTTTCCCATGGAATTTGATTTTGGTTCATGAACTCTCTGCCTACTCCTATCTCATCAAGATTTTTACCTACTCTGTCTTCTAGTAAGTTTAGTGTCTCTGTTTTAATATTCAGATCTTTCATCCATTTTGACTTTATTTTAGTGCATGGTGATAGGCATGGATCTAGTTTTAGTTTACGGCATATAGAAAGCCAGATTTTTCAGCACCATTTGTTAAAGAGGCTATCTTTCTTCCAGTGTACATGTTTGGCCCCTTTGTCGAAGATGAGGTGGCTAAGTGTGTTTGTAGTTGTGGCTGTATCTTCTAATCTATTCTATTGATCTTCAGGTCTGTTTTGATTCCAGTACCATTTTGATTTTATCAGAGTAGCTTTGTAGTATAGTTTCAAGTCAGGGATTGTGATGCCTCCTGCCTTCCCTTTGTTGCCCACAACTGCCTTTGCTATTCTAGGTCTTTTCTGGTTCCAGATGAATTTTAGGAATGCTTTCTTTAGCTCTGTGAGGTAGGCAAGTGGTATTTTGATTGGGATTGCATTAAATCTGTATAATAATTTAGGGAGTATGGCCATTTTCATGATGTTTGTTCTTCCTATCCATGAACAGGGATTATCTTTCCATTTTCTGAAATCTTCTTCGATTTCCCTCTTTAGAGTAATGTAATTTTCACTGTATAGATGTTTTACTTCCTCTGTTAGGTGGATTCCTAAATATTTCATTTTTTTGGATGTTATAGTGAAGGGTGTGGTTGCCCTTATTTCTCTCTCAGTGACTTTGTTGTTTACATAGAGGAATGCTATTGATTTTTGAGTGTTCACCTTGTATCCAGCTATATTACTAAATTTAGTTATTACTTCTAAAAGTCTTCTAATGGATTTTTGGGGGTCTTCTATGTAGAGTATCACATCATCTGCAAATAATGATAATTTCACTTCTTCCTTTCCTATCCTTATTCCTTTTATTTCTTTCTCTTGTCTAATTGCTCTGGCTAATATTTCCCAAACTATATTGAATAGGAGCAGTAATAATGGACATCCTTGTCTTGTTCCTGAATTTAGGTTGAAAGTTTTCAGTTTTTGTCCATTTAGTAAGATGTTGGATGTTGGTTTATGATATATGACTTTTATCAGGTTGAGGTAGAGAATATCTATTCTGATTTTCTGTAGGGTTTTGATCATGAATGGCTGTTGGATTTTGTCGAAAGCTTTTTCTGCATCTATTGAGATAATCATGTGGTTCTTGTCTTTGTCCCTGTTGATATGGTGCATTACATTTATTGATTTGTGCATGTTAAACCATCCCTACATTCCTGGGGTGAATCCCACTTGATCATGGTGTATAATCTTTCTGACAACTTGCTGTATTCTATCTGCCAGTACTTTTTTCAGAATTTTTGCATCCATGTTCATTAAGGAGATTGGCCTGTAATTTTCTTTTTTGGTTGGGTCTTTCTCTGGTTTTGGTATTAGGATAATACTTGTTTCCAGGAATTAGTTAGGGAGACTTGCTTCCCTTTCGATTTCATTGAAGAGTTTGAGGAGTGTTGGCATTAAGTCTTCCCTAAATTTCTTGTAGAATTCAGCAGTGAATCTATCAGGGCTCGGGCTTTTCTTTGTTGGTAGGGTCCTAATTACATTTTCAATTTCATTAGCTGAAATTGGGTGATTCAGCAGCTTTACATCTTTTTGATTTAGCTTTGGTAATTCATAGGTTTCTAGGAATCTGTCCATTTCTTCTGTGTTATCAAATCTATATGAGTAAAAGTTTTCGAAGTAGGTGTTGATGATCTTCTGTATTTCCTCTGAGTCTGTAGTGATTTCACCCTTTTCATTTCTTATTGCGTGGATCTAAGTTTTTTCTTTCCTCTTCTTCATAAGGTTAGCTAAGGGTTTATCAATTTTATTTACTCTTTCAAAGAACCAACTCTTGGATTCATTAATTCTTTCTATTATTTTCTTAGTTTCAATTGCATTAATTTCTGCTCTAATCTTAATAATTTCCTCCCTTCTTTGGCCTTTGTACTTGACTTGCTCTTCTGTTTCTGGAAGTTTGAGGTGCAGCATTAGGTTGTTTATGTGTGTTCTTTCTGTTTTTCTGATATGAGAGTTTAGTGCTATAAATTTCCCTCTGAGGACTGCTTTCATTGTATCCCACAGGTTCTTGTAATTTGTATTTGCATTTTCACTCAATTGTAGATATTGTTTAATTTCTTCTTTAACCTCTTCTGTGACCCATTGGTTATTGAGGAGAATATTATTTAATTTCCATGTGTTTATGTGGTTATTGTAGGTTTTTTTGTCATTCCTTTCCAATTTTACTGCGTTTTGGTCAGATAATATGCATGGAATTATTTCAGTTCGTTTGCATTTACTTAAGCATGTTTTGTGGACCAGTATATGATCTATTTTAGAGAGTGATCCATGTGCAGCTGAGAAGAATGTGTATTCTGATGTTGATGTGTGGAATACTCGGTACACATCTACTAGGTCCATTTGTTCACAAGTTTGATTCAGGTTTGTTATTTCTTTGCTGATTTTTTGTTTGGTTGGTCTGTCTCTCTGTGACAATGGGGTTTTAAGGTCCCCTATTATAACTATATTATTTTTTTTTTGGTTTTTCATATCTATTAAGAATTGTCTTACATAGTTTGGTGCTCCCATATTTGGTGCATATATATTTATGATTGTAATCTCTTCCTCTTGAAGTTTTCCCCTAATAAGTATGTAGTGACCTTCTTTATCTCTTTTGATCATTCTCGGTTTGATGTTTGCATCATCTGAAAACATAATAGCTACCCCTGCTTTTTTCTGGGTTCCTGTTGCATGGAGTATTGTTTTGCAGCCTTTGATTTTTAGTCTGTGAATTTCCTTTTGAATGAAATGTGTTTCTTGTACACAGCATATTGTAGTTTTTGTTTCTTAACCCACTCTTCTAGTCTGTTTCTTTTTACTGGTGAGTTGAGACCATTTACATTGATTGATATAACTGATATGTACTGGCTCGTCCCTGTCATGATATCTTTCTGTTGTTGGTCTTCTACATTTTCTGTTTAATTATTTGCCCTACTCAGTGGTTTCCTTTGGCTGTTATTCTTAAGATTGTGGCTATCTTTGTCTCTTTCTATAGTGTCTTTCAGTACTCTTTGTAGTGTTGGTTTGGTGGCCATAAATTTCTCCAGTTGTTCTTTGCCATGAAAATATCTTATTTCTCCATCAGTTTTTAAGGATAGTTTTGCAGGGTACATCAATCTGGGTTGAAAGTTGTTTTCTTTCAGGATTTGAAATAATTCACTCCAAGCTCTTCTTAACTTAAAGGTTTGTGTTGAGAAGTCTGCAGTGAATCTGATAGACTTTCCTTCACAGGTGATCTGTTTCTTTCTCTGACAGCTTTTAGTATTTTGTTCTTGTGCTATATTTCTGGTACCTTTATTATTATATGTCTGGCTGAAGATTTATTTTGGTTATGGTTAATTGGGTTTCTGTATGCCTCACTTACCTGTATTTCAGATTCTCTTCTCATGTTTGGAAAGTTTTCTGCTATTATTTCTGTGAATAGTCTTTGCAGGTCATTAGTATTGACCCCTGCTTTTTCATTTATGCCTATTAATCTTATGTTATTTCTCTTGGCATCGTCTTGCAGCTGTTGAATTGTTGTTTCTTGGTTCCTTACTATTTTTAAGAGATCTTTTCTTTCGTGGCCATGATCTCCCATGCTGTCTTCAAGATCTGAGATTCTATCTTCAGCTTCATTCAAGTGGTTTTTCAAACTTTCCATGAAATTTTTCATTTCCTGCATTTCCCTTTGCATCTGTTTCATGCATTCTGTTTGTGTCTTACATTGTTTATCCAAAGTTTCAATCATTTTCTTAAGTTCTTCTATTTTTTTTATCTTGCTATTCTTTAGATACACACAACATTTCTTTAGTAATGATTCTTATTTCATTTTTTAACTTAGAGAATATTTCTGATTTGAATTTCTCTAAGCTTCATCCATTGGTTTCTTTACTGCATTTTCTATCATTTCAGAAAGTTCAGTTGTGTGACTCCCACTTTCTTCCATTTCAGTGTCTCTTGGGTTTGTTCTCAGTGGGTTGGGGGACTGAGACTGCCTCTTGGTCTTTCATTTTGTCATTTTCTTCTAGAACCTATGTGGCTCTGTTTCCTGAGAGGCTGACCCAACATTCCCCTGGTGGGTCGTGCTGAGCCATGGGACCCGGTAGAGCTGGATCTTGTGCACGGCAATTGAGGGCGGCCTCCTGGGGTGTGTGGGTGGAGCTTCCGCCTTCCTGGGTTGGGGCCGAGGCCTCCTGGTCCCAGGGAGCTAGGCAGAGTGTACCCCAGAGTGTCGTGCTGCCGTGACCCTAAGTCTGGCTGCAAGTTGTTCAGGGGTTCTGCTGTACCAGCCAAGCCTGGGTGAGTCCCAGGCCTACAGTGCTGGGGTCTTGCTTCTGGGTTGGTGGGGCCTGCGACCTCTAGGATGCAGCACAGGCCTCTCCACTGAAGTATGGAACTCCAGCGAGCTCTGCACTCTGGTGGGGGGAGCCCAAGCTCTCCAAGGCCCTGCAGTTATGCTGGTCAGTCCCTGATGAGCAGCTCTGGGGTCCTGGGCTGGGCTGGGCTGAGTACCTCTGTGTCCTGCGAGGCTGGCCGGGCATTCCTCTAGTGGTCATGCTGTGCCATGGGACCTGGTAGAGCTAGATCTTGTGCGCAGCAATTGAGGGCAACCTCCTGGGGCGTGTGGGTGGAGCCTCCACCTTCCCGGGTGGGGGCCTAGGCCTCTCGGTCCCAGGGAGCTGGGCAGAGTGCACCCCAGTGTGTGGCGCCACCCTGACCCTAAGTCTGGCTGCAAGGAGTTCAGGGGTTCCGCTGTGAATTTGCTTATTAGTTTTAAATGTTTTAATTGTTTTGGACCAAGTTTTTAGGGTTTTATATATACATGATCATTTCATCTTCATACAAAGACAGTTTTAATCCTTCTTCCCAAACAAGTTGCCCTTTATTTCTTTCACTTGCCTAATACTTCTGGTTAGGACTTTAAGTGGTATCTTGCATAGAAGTGCAGAGGGTTGTCCCTAATCTGTTGATGATTTTAGACGAAAAGTGTTTAGTTTGTTGTTGTTCAGCATGATGTTAGTAATAAACCTGTTGTATATGGTATTTAATGTGCTCAGATACATTTTGAACTTATGCATAATTTGTTGAGAGTTTTTATTATGAAAGGAAGTTAAAATTTAAAAAGTGCTTTTGTTGTATCTGAGATGGTCATATGTTGTTAACCTTTCATGCTATTGTGGTGTACCCTACTTAAAATTTTTGAATAATTTTTTTTACTTTTACTAATACATGTTTCCAAGTACATAATCGTAACATATATTGTCAGAAGTTGGTGCATGTACATAACACAACTCAATTTTTTTATCCTCTTCCTCTCCAACACCCTTTTTTTCTTAAAAAAATGCTATCAAAAGATTTGCTGATTTGTTTTCTAAGCCTTTATCAAGTTCATCCTTATAAATACAGATTAATGACTAGACTAACAGGTCAAGAAATATAAAAACCATGTAAGACTATTATACTAAAACAAGTTACATTTTTAGATATATTGTCCATGCTGGATTACAGTATCTTTTTCTCTCCTTTTGTTCTTATTGTCTGTCTTTTATTTTAAAATTTTAATATACTGAACTTCTCATATAAGAGGAATCATGTGACATTTAAGCCCATGTGCCTGTTTTAGGTCACTTAATATTATTGTCTCGTGGTACATCGAGTTTTCTACAAATGACTTGAGTTTATCTTTCTTTATGATAGAGTAGTATCCTAATGTGTATAAATACCACACTCCAGGAAGATGGTGAGGTAGTAAGAAGCCAAGAAAACAACCTCTCTGAGAGACACTGTCTAGACACGGGAACATACCATCTTGAGGGAGACAAAAAGGAGGGAAGTGCATTCCTTAGACCCAGGAAGAATCTGAAGTCTGAATCAAACCCCACAGAGAGAGTGAAAAGAAAAACTTCAACAAAGAAGAAGAAGGAAGGTGGCAGTGCCTTTAACCAGAGCTGAACTCACTGTGTGAGGGGAGTTGTTGGAGCCTGGGGGCACATGGTCGTGGTGGCGGCTGGTGACCCTGGGGGCCTCTGTGGAGCCCTTTGTTGGTGGAGGAGAGACGCAGGCATGGAGGACTGTGCTGGTTGGTGGTGAGTGCAAAGGACTTGGTCTTCCTGTAGGAGGGAGCAATTTGCCGGGAGCCATTTTGGAGTTGGGCCAGATGAGTCTGGAGCTAAAACTGTTGACAAATTCTCCTAGCGGCTCCTATCTGGGTGCAGATCCCTGGAAACTGCTTGGACTGTGGCAAGCCCAAGGAGTCTGCTCTTGGGGCAGGCCTGCTAAGGTTGTCTACTATTCTGTCCTTGAGCAGGTGCTGGCTTGTGGGGATACAGTGCCACAATTTGGGTTGCTGTCTCCATAGTATATCTACTAGTAAATTCAGAGAGAATCCTGAAAGTGGACTCTTTTATTCCCTTTCTTCTTTTTTTTCTTTCTATCGTTTGCTTTGTGTAGATTTATTATTATTATTATTTTTGAGTGTGAGTGTGGTTTCTGCCCTCCTTCTTGGCCTTCAATCTTCTGCAGCAGTTTCCCTAAGTTGGTTGGACCCATCTGTGTCCTTCAACCTACTTACAGTCTCTTTCTCTTTTCCCACTTATCTACCTTCTCTTAAATCCATTTTGGGTCCTAACCCTTGAGGACAGAATTGACATATTGTGGACTTATGTATTGTATATGATTATTTTGTATTCTTGGTTACTAATTCAGTTTGTATGGTTGAGGGTTGCAAATCAGGGGTTGGCTCAGTTTACTGTTTTGTTGGCTGTGTTTGGTCCTGTGGGTGCCACTGCAGCCCGAATTAACACAATTGATCTGAATAGCTGTTGGCCCTGATGGTCCAGGACTGAGATTCCCTGGGGGTCACAGAGAGTGCTGAGACATGGTGTCAAGGAACCAGCGACTGGACTAGTTGAGCAGTGGTTTCTAATCTCTGAGAAACTGAGGAGGTGGGATCTTCCAGTAGACTCAGAGCCCAGAAACCAGCTACACCTGGAAGATAACTAAGGGAAGTGATCATCACCTGGATGTCCTTAATACCACCCACCATAAAGCAACCCACCACAGGTAACTAACAGGTATCACTCTAGGAATTAAACTAAAAAAGAAAAGAAATGAGAAGACACTTAAACAGGACAAAACCTCAGACACTCAGTTCACCAAAGGCAAACCCATAGGGCAGTGAGGCTGGAAAATCCGAAAGCACCCTACCAGGCTTCTCTGAAGTGGTAACAAAGCAATTGAATGAGGCTCTGAAAAAAATGAAATCAGAAATGATCTCTCAAATAACCACAGAGATTACCAAAATACATACCATGCTTAGTGATGTTAGAGTAGATACAGAGAAAAATAAATGAGCTTAAGCAAATTATGAAAGCACCATATAGGAAGAAAATGGATTCCATAAAGCAGATTCAAGCAGATATTCGGAAGAATAAAAACTCCATTGAAAGTATTTGAAGCTGATTAGGCCAATGTGAGGACAGGCTCTCAAATACTGAAGACAGGCTTGCAGTTAGCAACCAGAAAAAGAAAAATTTCTCAAAACTAGCAATGGAACATGAGAAATCAATCCAGCAGCTGCTTGATGAGTCAAAGAATAACTTAAGATTAATTGGAGTCAATGAACAAACAAGAGATACTACAAATGACATTAAAAACATCCTTACAGACACCGTGACAGAAAACTTTCCTGGTAGAAAAAAAGAATTTGACATACAAATAAGTGAGGCATATAGAATTCCAATTAGCAATGATAAAAAAAAATTTACTTCCAGGCATATCATAGTCAAGATTCCAGAAATTTGACACAAGAATAAAATTTTAAAAGCTGTAGGGAAATGAAACAAATCACCTATAAAGGAAAGCCCATCAGAATCACAGCAGACTTCTCAGCACAAATTCTCATGTCAAGGACAGCTTGGAGTGAAGTACTCCAAGTTCTAAAAGAAAACAACTTTCAACCCAGATTGATGTATCCTGCAAAACTATCCTTCAAAATGGAGAAACAAAATACTTCTATGATAAAGAACATCTGAGGAAATTCACGACCACTAAACCAGCACTCCAAAATGTCCTGAAGGACATTTTAGAAAGGGATGATAAATACTACAGCTCCATGAACCCCAATAGAAGGAATCTACCAGGAAAAGCAAACAATTAGAGGGAAGGGAAAAAGGGAAAAAAAGGGGAGGGAGCCAATAATAGGAAAACAACATGATAAGGATAAGTCAATATGTATCAGTTTCAACCATCAATGTTAATGGTCTCAATTTACCAGTCAAAAGACATGACTGGCAGAATGGATCAAGAAGCAAGATCCAACAATATGCTGTATACAAGAAACATATTTAATTAAAACATATACCCATAGACTGAAAGCCAAAGGATGGAAAACAATACTCCATGCAATAGGAACTCAGAAAAAACAAGGGTTGCAATGCTATTTTCAGATAAAGTTAATTTCAAGCCAAGAATGATTAAGAGAGACAAAGAAGATCACTATATCTTGGTAAAGGGAACAATCAAAGAAGAAGAGATAACAATCATAAATATATATGCAACAAATATTAGTGTACAAAGTTATATAAAATAATTATTGATGGACACGAAAAATCAAATAAGCCTTAATACAATTAGTGGTATTGGGAGACCTCAATACCCCCCAAAAGACAGATCAACTAGGCAAAAAATCAATAATGAAATATTAGAATTAAATCAAACTTTTGAGAAAATGGACTTAGTAGATGTCTATAGAGTCTTCCACCCTATAACATCAGAATACACATTCTTTTCAGCTGCACGTGGAACATTCTCCAAAGTAGACCATATGCTGGTTCATAGGACATGCTTGAGTAAATGTAAATAAATTATCCCATGCATACTATCAGACCACAGTGCAATCAAATTGGAAATTCATGCCAAAGGAGACCACAAGAAGTTCATCAACACATGGAAATTAAATATCAACCTACTGAACAATCAATGGGGCACAGATGAATTTAAAGAAGATATTAGACAGTTTTTACAGTTAAACAACCATGACAATACAACATATTGGACACAATGAAACATTTGTGGGACACAATGAAACCAATCTTAAGAGGGAAATTTATAGCAGCAAATGCTCATATCAGGAAAACAGAGCAAGCTCATATAAACAACTTAGTGTTGAACCTCAAACTTCTAGAAAAAGAAGAGCAGACTAAACCAAAAACTCTTACAAGGGAGGAAATTATAAGGATCAGAGCAGAAATTAACACACTGGAGACTAAAAAACAATACAAAGAAGCAATGAATCCAAGAATTGGTTCTTTGAAAGATTAAATAAAATTGATAAACCCTTGGCCAACCTTATCCAAAAAAAGGAAAGAAAGGATTCAAATGTATGCAATTAGGAATGAAAAGAGTGAAATCACAACAGACCCTGATGAAACCCAGAAAATTATCTACACCTACTTTGAAAACTTGTATTCTAATAAGATGGAAAATATAGAAGAAATGGACAGTTTCCTAGATACATATGAATTACCAAAGTTGAATCAAGATGATATAAAAATTCTAAACAACCCAATATCAATAAATGAAATTAAAGATGTAATTAAAAACCTATCAACAAAGAAAAGCCCGGGTCCCGATGGACTCACTGATGAATTCTACAAGATATTTAGTGAAGACCTAACATTACTACTTCTCAAACTCTTTAATGAAATTTAAAGGGAAGCAAAACTCCCAAATTCATTTTTGGAAGCAAGCATTACTCTGATTCCAAAACCATAGAAAGTTCCAACTAAGAAAGAGAATTACAGGCCAATCTCTGTAATAAACATTGATACAAAAATCCTTAATATGATACTGGCAAATAGACTGCAGCAAATCATCAAAAAGATTGCACACCATGATCAAGTGGAATTCATCCCAGGGATGCAGGGATGTTTCAACATACATAGATCCATAAATGTAATACATCATATTAACAGAGCCAAGGATAAAAGTCATATCATTATCTCAATAGATGAAGAAAAAGCTTTTGGCAAAGTCTGGCACCAATTCATGATAAAATCTCTACAGAAAATTGGAATAGATGGTCTCTATATCAATCTGATAAAAGCCATCTATGACAAACTGACAGTCAACATCATACTAAATGGACAAAACCTGAAAGCTTTCACTCTAAAATCAGGAACAAGACAAGGATGTCCACTCTCTCCACTCTTATTCAACATAGTTCTGGAAACTTTAGCCAGAGCAATTAGACAAGAGAAAGAAATAAAATGAATAAAGATAGGAAATAAAGAACTTAAACTAGCATTATCTGATGATACTCTACCTAGAAGACCCCAAAAATTCCACCAAGAGACTTATAGATTTAATAAGCAGTTTTAGCAATGTAGCTGGTTACAAAGTCAATACTCAAAAATCAATAGCATTTTTGTACACGAATAACAATCTCACTGGGAGAGAAATAAGGGAAACAATATCTTTTATAATAGCATCCAAAAAATGAAATATTTAGGAATCAATCTAATGAAAGATGTAAAAGACCTCTATACTAAAACTATAGTACTCTGAAAAAGGAGATTGAAGAGGATATTAGAAGATGGAGAGATATCCCATTCTCTTGGTAGGAAGAATCAATATAGTCAAAATGGTCATACTTCCAAAACTGATATATAGATTCAATGCAATCCCAATCAAAATTCCAATAGCATATGATACAGAATTAGAGAAAACAATCATAAAATTCATCTGGAACCAGAAGAGACCTGGAAGAGCAAAGGCGATCCTGGGCAACAAAGACAAGACAGGAGGCATCACAATTCCTGACCTGAATTTATACTATAAAGCTACTGTGATAAAAAACAGTGTGGTACTGGCAAAAAAACAGACCTAAAGATCAATGGAATCGATTAGAGAATCCAGAAACAACTCCAGATACACTAAGGTACCTTATCTTTGACAAAGGTGCCAAACACATTCACTAGAAGAAAGACAGCCTTTTTAATAAATGCTGCTGGAAAAACTGCCTTTCCACATGCTGAAGATTAAGACTAGACCCATATCTTTTACCATGTACTAAGTTAAAATCTAAATGGATTAAAGATCTCAGCATTACAACAGAAACATTAAATCTGCTGGAAGACAGAGTAGGCAACACTCTTGAAGACATTGGTGTAGGCAAAGACTTTATAAATAAAATGCAGAGTGCACAGGAACTATTGCAAATAATCAACAAATAGGATCTTATCCTACTGACAAGTTTTGCACAGCAAAAGAAACCACCAACAATGTGAAAAGACTACCCACAATCTGGGAGAAAATGTTTCCCAGCTGTCCCTTGGATAAAGGATTACTATCAAGAATGTAATAAGTACTTAAAAAAAATCAGTCCTCCAAGATTTAAATATCCAATCCAAAAATAGGCATCTGAGGTGAACACACATTTCTCAGGCAAAGAAGTACAAACAGCAAATAAATACATGAAAAAGTGTTCAACAGCACTGGACATTCGAGAAATGCAAATGAAAGTAACCCTGAGATTCCACCTCACCCCACAAAGAATGGCTAGTATTAAGAAGTCAACCAATAACAAATGCTGGAAGGACTGTGGACATAAAGGAACCCTTCTCCACTGCTGGTGGGAATGCAGGCGGGTGCAACTACTGCGGAAGTCAGTGTGGAGATTCCTCAAAAAGCTAGGATTGGAGGTCCCATTTGACCCAGCTATTCCGCTTCTGGGTATCTTCCCAAAAGAATTAAAAACATCCTACCACAGTGATATATGTGCACCCATGTTTATAGCTGGCCAATTCATAATAGCTAGACCTTGAAAACAACCTAAATGCCCCTTGACTGAGGAGTGGACAAAAAAGATGTGGTATTTCTATATAATGGAATACTACTCAGCTATAAAGAATGATAAACTAGACATTTTCATTTTTAAATGGATGAGCATTGAAAATATACTTCTCAGTGAAGTAAATACGTCATACATATGTAACCATTGCATTGTTGCACTTGTGTGATGAACTGAAAGAAAATCTGTGTATATAAAATATTAGTTAAGATAGTTAAAGGAAAAGAATTTTGAGTGAAAAGTAGTTTTCATAGGGTCATCTTCAGATTTCATTTTTAATGTGAAATGTTTATTTGAAAATAATAGAGCAATCATAACAAAAAAGATAGTCATATAGTTGTTTTCACTTGATTCATTGAGGTGAGTGTTCTGTGCTAATAATTTTCTGGACAATGTTGCATGTTTTTATCTTATACCCTAAACAACTACTGTGAATATAACAATATACAATGTGCTGATTATTGTTACTCCCCTATTAGCTTGTTGTGAAATTGTCTTACTTTAATTTCTTACTTTTCTTCTGTTTAAAATAAAAAACTAAAAAAACTAAATACCACACTTTCTTTATCCATTAATCTGTTGGTGGACTTATAGGTTACTTCCAAGATTTAGCTATTATGAATTGTGCTGCTATAAACATGGGTACACATATATCACTGTGATGTAATGTCTTCAGCTCTATCAGGAAGATACTTAGAAGGAGGAATAACTGTGTCAAATAGAATTTCTTGCTTTAGTTTTCTCAGGAAACTCCATATTGTTTTCCGTAGGCGTTGTACTGTGTACATTCCCAGAAACAATGAAGAAGTGTTCCTTTTCCTCCTGTAGCAGCTCCAACATTTGTTATTGGTTAATTTCTTGATGAAGGAGATTCTTTCTGGAGTGAGATGGAGTCTCAGTGTTGTTTTAATTTGCATTTCTCTAATAGTCAGTGATGTTGAACATTTTAAAATGTATTTATTGTCATTCGTATTTCTTCATCTGATAAGTGTCTATTCATTTCAGATGCCCATTTTTTAACTGGGTTTTGGAATTTGTGGTCTAATTTTTTGAGTCCTTTGTCTGAGGAGTAGCATGAAAAAATATTTTCCCCATTCTGTAGGCTTTTCTCTTCGTTTTGCTGGTTATTGCCTTTGCTCTGAATAAGCTTTTTAATTTGGCGTGATCCAATTTGTTTATTCTTGGCATTATTTCTTCTGCAACCAGGTTTATGCCCAGAAAGTCTTTGCCTATGCCTTTGAATGCACGAGTTGTACCAAGTTTGTCTTCCAACAGATTACATGCTTCTGTTTTAATATTCAGATATCTGATCTCATTTTAGTTTAGTGCACGGTGAGAAATACGGGATTAGGTTCAGTCTTTGGCATGTAGGTAGCCAGTTTTTCCGGCACCATTTGTTATACAGGGTATCTTTCCTCCAGCAAAAGAATTTGGCTTCTTTGTCAGAGACAATATACCTGAGTGTGCCTGGAATTATTTCTGCAACCTCTATTCTACTCCACTGACCCCCAAATCTGTTTTTTGCAAACACTATGCTTTTTTTTTTTATCACTGTAGCTTTGTAGTATAATTTGAAGTTCAAGATTGTGATGCCTCCTGCCTTTTCCTTGTTGTCCAGAGTCACTTTTGCTATTTTAGGTCTCTTCTGATTCCATACAAATCTTAAGTTTGATTTTACAAGGTCGGCAAAGAATCATATTGGTATTTTGATTGTGATTACTTAAATCTGTATAATAGTTTTGGAAGCATGTCCATTTTGAATATATTGGTTCTGCCTATCTAGGAACAGGGAATGTCTTTCCATTTTCTGATATCCTCTTTGATTTCCTGTTACAGAGCACTATAGTTTTCATTGTAGATGTTTTTCACTTACTTGATTAGGTTGATAACTAAGTATTTATTTTCCTTGATGCTATTATGAAATGTATCGTTTCTTTAATTTCTCTCAGTGAATATATGATTGTTGTATAGGAACGCTATTGATTTTTGAGTGTTGACTTCGCATCCTACTATGCTTGTGAATTTGGTTTTTAATTCTAGGAGTCTTTTGGTGGTGTTTTTAGCATCTTCTATAAAGAGGATCGTGTGATACACAAATAATAACTTGACTTCTTCCTTTTCTGTACCTATTCCTTTTATTTCCTTCTCTTGCTTGTTTGCTCAGGGTAATGTTTTGAGAACTATATTGAACAGAATTGGTGATAGCAGACATCCTTTCTTATTGCTGATTTTAGATGAAAAGCTTTTAGATTTTAACATTTAATATGATGTTGGCCATTGGTTTGTAATGGATGGCTTTTTATCAGATTTAGATAAAGTCTTTCTTTAACTATTTTCTTGAAGGTTTTGTCATGAATAAGTGTTTGATTTTGTAAAATGCTTTTTCTGTGTCTATTGAGATAATTGTATATTTTTGTCTTTTCTTCTGTTTATTCAGTGTATTATACTTACTGATTTGCATGTATTGAACCATCATCATGTTCTTGGAATGAATCCTACCTAGTTATGATGTGAAATCTATTTTGCAGATTTGCTGCATTCTGTTTGCTAGTATCTTACTGAAAATTTTTACAACCATGTTTATTAAAGAGATTGGCCTGTAGGTCTCTTTTATTTGGTTGGGTCCGTTTTTGGGTTTGGAATCAGGGTAAAGCTTGCTTCCAGGAATGATGATGGGAGTACTGCTTCTCTTTTGATTTCATTGAAGGGTTTGAGGAGTATGGGTGTTAATTCTTCTCTAAAATGTTGGTAGATTTTGGCCATGATTCCATTGGAACTTGGGCTTTTCTGAGTCCTTGACTTCTTTGTTTTCATTATTACTTCTTCAATTTCACTGACTAATATTGGACTATTCAGGATTTTTATATCTTCTTGGTTCAGGGTAGTCCATATGTATCTAGGAATATATCCATTTCTTCTAAATTTTCCATTTTATTTGTTTACAGGTTCTCAATTTAGTTCCTGATAATCTTCTGAATTTCAGCAGAATCTGTTCTGATTTCCCCTTTTTATTTCTAATTGCATCAATTTGCATCTTTTCTTTCCTTATGTTGGTAAGATTGACTAAGGGTTTACCTATTTGGTTTATTCTTTCGAAGGACCAATTATGTTCCTTTGGATTTGGATCTTTCTTTCTTTCTTTTTTTTAATCAAGAATAGAACTCATGACCTTGTGCTTGCCAGGCAGGTGCTGTACCACTGAGCTATATACCCAGCTTTAGATTGTGTTTGGTTTTCTTGGACCTTCTAAGGCATCATGAGGTCATTTGGTTGATCCTGATCTGTTTTTCTGATATAAGAATTCACCAGTATAAACTCCTGTCTTATGATTGCTTTCATTTTATCTCATAAGCTGCTGTATGCAGTACTACCATTTTTGTTTGATTGCGGGAAATATCTAATTTCTCCAGTGACTATTGATTACTCATGAGGGCATTATTAAATTTTGATAATTTTTGCATGGTATCTGTGGTCTCTTTTACCTTTTGATTTCTAATTTCACTGCCCTATGATGTGACAACATGCATAAGGTAATTTCAATTTTTTATATTTACTTAAGCATGATTCTTGGGCTAGCATGTAGTCTAATTTAATGAAAGTCTTGTGTACTACTGAGAAGAATGTGGTACTCTGTTTTTGGAGGGATTTGGTTTGTATTCTTTTAGACTAATTGGCATTCTGGGCTTCATCTTCATTGTCTCTTCCTGGGATATGCTTGGCAATGTTTTGCAGTTACGAATTTCTTCAGGTGCTCCTTGTTGTGGAAGTAACTCATTTCTCCTCCAATCTTGAAAGAAAATTATGCCAGGTATGTAAGTCAGGACTCTTTTTAGTGAAATCTTCTGTGACCCTACTGAGTACTGCTTTGATCTGTTTTCTTAACTCCTATGTCGCGTTTTTGAGTATTTTGAGTTTGCGGCTTATGCTATTTTGCCCTTTGCTGTCTTCTGGATTGGTTTTGAAGTTGGGTGTTTTGGGAGGCACTTTGTTGATTTATCTTCTCAACAGAAATTGCTTTTGTTTATTCCATGCTGAGGTTTGTGTACACTTACAGCCTGAAGACTTTGTTGCTAGAATAGAGATCTCTTTAGTTGCTTTTCAGTGTTGTACTTTGGGCATGGCTAGCTATAGTCCTTTGCCTCAGCTGCAAGATGTGACCACACTGGTTAATTTGTGAGGGGGAGGATGCAGTGTAATTAGCCCAACAAATGAGCTATCTAGGAACGTACTCTAGCATTGTTAATGTCACAAAGGTTATTGGAGTGTTGGTTTACAGAGAAATAGTGACAATTATGTGACCCTGGTAATATTAAGTGAATCAGTTATGATAGTATCACCCAAGACTAATTGAATATTAACATACCATATGAACCAGTTATGTAGCACCCTTAACCCTAGAGAAGATATCCGCAAGTATGTTGTAACTATTAAGACAACACAGGTATTGACTTACTGGTGATATGCACTAAATTCTACAGCTGTATCTCTGCTAGTGGTACAAAGTAATTCATTAGTAATGTTAAAGAGTTAAGTAACTATCAAAAGATCAACAAAGATTTATGGCTATACAGTTAAAGACATAGGATTTGGTAACAGGGAATGCAAGATAATAAATTTGGAAGTCTAAAACATATATTATGATCATGAGGAGAGAGATGTAGTACAAAAGTTCTTATTGGGGGGTACAAGGATGTTTGTAGAAGTAGATAAGAGAAAAAATTAGAAGAATTAGAAAATAAATGAAAAAATTAAAGGGAGAAAAATTAAAAGGGAGAAGAGGAAAATGTAAAGAAGAAAAAGATGTAATAAAATAAAAATCAAAGCAGGGCAAAGAACAATTATCCAAGCCCCAATAAACTGATGAAGAACAGTGGAAAGGAGAAGACAAAAGAAAAACTAACAAAAAAATCCCTGAAATGAACAAAACTAACAACACACATGGTCACAAAATACAAAAGCAAAACCTAACAAAACCCAAAACAAACAAAAACAAAAATCTAAAACAAAACAAAACACAGAAGTTTTTTTAAACTCATTTCTCTGGGATTTCAAATGTGTGCTTTTCTTCTGGGATCTAAATTTTGCGGCAGTGTTTCAGTCAGGACATGTCCCTGCTTACACTGGTAGATAAAAAAGGCAACCAGACCATGTATCTGTTCTTGATGAAGGCGCCAGCAGGCAGTAGGAGTAAGGAAAGGGCACCCAGTGTGGAGACTTGCAAATCAAGAGCAATTCACGGTGTGCCTGGCTTTTGGTTGGGGAGCTGGGCCTGTGTCCTTTAGCTTGTGCCTCTTGGGGGTCTCTCCCTAGATTGACCGCAGCTCTCAGACCAGTGCTGTCTTTCACCCAGTGACTGTGGTAACATAAAACCGGGAGCCCTGAATTGACACCTTTGCACAGCTGGTCTGAGCCCAGGTTCAAGCAACCAATCCTTCCTTGTAATAGTAGCTAAGCACTCTCTCCAGGGGATACGACTGGCTATTGAACTGGAATTGCTCACACCTGTTGCCTGCTGAAGGACTCATGTGGTAGCAAAATCTCACACTCACTCTATAGCTTACAGCACTTGCCAATGCATTCCACTTCCATGCTTTTCCCTGAATCCCTTTGGAGTTCCCAGTTTAACTTTGTTTCAGTAGATTCAGTATCCTTTTCTCAGAAGCCATGAGCTGGGAATCAGGGAGAAAGTACAAATTGTCCTTTCCATTCTCAGCATTGTGTTCTGTCTCTTCAATTTCGCAGTAGATTCAAATTTTCCTGTCAGATTGTTCCTGGTTCCTGGGGTTCTACTTCTCTTTTTTTCTTCCCCAAATTGTTATTTTCCAGTGTCTATATTCGAAATTTCAGAAAGCCTGAGTTGCTGCTTACCACTCCGCCTTTTTCCCAGAAGTTTACATTTACTGATTTGTGTTACTTCAATTATCCATTCATCCTAAAGATAAAATCCATTTGATCATGCAGAATGGTACTTTTAATATACTTCTGGGTTTGTCTTACTGGTATTTTGTTGAGGATATCTGCATCTGTATGCATCAGTAAAGTAGGCCTATGATTATCTTTTTCTTTTTTTGTAGCGTTCTTGTCTAAATTGTTTCGTGTTAACTTCATATAATGAGTTAAACGTTTTCCTCCTCTTCAATTTTTTTTGGGAGAGTTTGACAAGAATAAGAATCAGGTCTTATTTAAACATTTTGTAAAATTTAGCAGTAAATTCATCCATTTATGGCCATTCTTTGATGGAAAACACTACTGTTTTATCTCCCTTTTCCCTCATATATCTGTTCAGCAGACTTTTTTTATTTCTTCATGATTAATCTTGTTTATTTTATTTATATAGGGCTTTCTCCATTTTTTCTGGATTATGCAATTTGTAAACATATAATTGCTCACAATAGTCACTTAAGATACTTTGTATTTCTGTGTTAGCAGTTGCAATGTCTTCTCTTCCATTTCTTATTTTGTGACTTTTCACTTTTTTTAGTCTAAATAAAGTTTTGTTGGCCTTATCATTTGAAAACACCAACTCTTAAATTTGTTGGTCTTTTGTAATGTTTCTATAATATCAATTTCACCATTTTGCTGCAATCTTTAGTATTTCTTTCCTTCTACTAACTTTCAGCTTAGTTTGTCCCTCTTTTTCTACTTTCTTGAGGTATAGTGTTTCACTGTAATTTGGGACCTTTCTCTTTGTTTGATGTTGGTATTTCTTGCTATAAACTTTCTCAACTGATTTTGCTGCAATCTATAAGTTTTGGTGTGTTGCTTTTCTATTTTCCATTGTCTCAAGGTATTTTTAATTCGCTTTCTAATTTCTTCCTTGATCATTGACTGCTCAGAAGCGTGCTATGGAATTACCACATATTTGAGAAGTTTCTGAATGTTCTTCCGTTATTGATTTCTTATTTTATACAACTGTGGTAAGAACACACTTGCCAGAATTTCAGTATTCTAAATTTGTTGAAACTTATTTTGAAACCTAAGATATAATATCCCTTGTAGAGTGTCCTGTGTACACTTTAAAGTGTGGCAATCTCTTCCATTCTCCACTCTAACCCCTTCCTGGTGTCATTTTCCCTTTTTCTAATAGTCTTCCTTCTACTTCTAGTCTTTAAAATGATTGTGAAATAATGCTTTCAATATATTTATGTGATATAACATGATAACATGATGTATTTATTCATTGTAGAATGACTGAATCAACTAACTGACGTATCTACCACCTCACATATTGTCATTTCATTATGGTGAGAACATTTAAAATCTACTCTTCCAACAGTTTTCAAATATACAATAAATTCAATTTATCTATAGTAAAAATACTGTGTAATAGCCTGTTAACTAAGTAACTAACCTATCTGTCTTCTCCAGGCCTGGGGTATCCATCATTGTACTTTCAGTCTCTATGAGATCAACCTTTTTAGATTTCACTGAAAAGTGTGACTGTGGGGCATTTCTCTTTCTATGCCTGGTTTATTTCACTTACTATAATGCACTGTAGCATCATTGATGTTGCTGTAAACGACAGTTTTTCCATCTTTTTTGGAGGGTGATGGGCATTATATCCCACTTTGTTTACAGTTCACATTATTTATCTGTTAATGGGCACTTAATTTGTGTTTATATCTTGATTATAATGAATCATGTTGCAATGAACATGAAAGTACAGTTGTCTCTTTGATGTATTGATTTTAAAATTTTTGCAATGTAACTAGAATTGGTATCGCTGGATATTATGACAGCTCTATTTTTAGTTTTGTGGAGAACCTACATACTCTTTTCCAAAATAGATGCACTAATTTATAGTCTCACCAACAGTATACTAAAGCCTCCCTTTTGCTCCTCATGGTTATTAATTCTCTTCGCCTTTCAGTTTTTGGTAATAGCTATTTTAAGAGGTATACAATAATATCTCATTGTGATTTTAGTTTGCATTGTATGATTATTAATAACGCTCAACTTTTTAAAAATATTTGTTTGCTACAAAAGGCATCCAATAGGACATGAAGTAGTCTTTGTTTCCAAACTATGTAATCATATTTATATACATCTATATATGCATATGCATATTGCAGGATGTGCAAAAATCAATGTACAGAAATCTCTACTTCCATTCACTAAAAACAATGTATGAAAAATAGAAATTAGGAAGACAGTCGCATTTACAATAATACCAATACAAATAAAATACTTAGGAATAAAATTAGCCTAGGAGAGGTAAGATTTGCAGAGTAAAAACTGTAAAACATTGATTAAAGAAATTGAAGAAGACACAAATAAATGGAAGGGTATTCAATGGATTAGAAAACTAATGCTATTAAAATATTTATACTGTCTAAAATGATTTACTTATCCAGTGCAATATCTGTCAAAACTCCAATGACATTCTTCACAGCAATTGGAAAAGCAACTATAATTTTTTTTTTTTTTTTGGTATTGGGAATCAAACTCAGGACCTTGCACTTGTCATGCAGGCATTTATGCCACTGAGCTATATCCCCACCTGCAATTGTAAATTTTACAAAAAGCCCTAAAGAATTCAACTAGCCAAATCAGTATTAACTAAAAAGAACAAAGCTGGAGACATTATATTACTGAATTTCAAAATATACTGCAAAGCCATAGTAATCAGAATGGCATGATGATGACACAGAAACAGATAGACCAATGGAACAGGAAAGCTCAGAAATGCATCTATATATTTATGTTTAATTGATTTTGGACAAAGTTATCAAATTACAAAACAGGGAAGAAACAGTATCTTTGATGAATGATGCTGACAATGAAACCCACTATCATGTGTAACTAATAAGTGCTAATGAATAATAAAAAATAGATGTCGGAAAGCTGGGTATTCCCATACAGAAAAATGATATTGTAGCCCTATCTGATTCACACTTACATGCAAAATCAACTCAAAATACTTCAATGAATTATATGCAATCCCTGAAGCTGTAAAACTACTATAAAATCATCGAGGAAATGATCCAGGACATTGCTATATGGTTTCTTGAAAATGACTCAAACATATATGGACTGACAGCAAATATAGACAGGATAGAATTGTATCAATCTAAAGAGGATCTACAAAGCAAAGAGAACAAGACACAGAGGAAAGAGAGAGCACATATCTTTGAAGAAATTATTTGCAAACCACACATTTGATAAGAGGTTAATATCAAGAGTATATGTGGAATTCATACAAATCAGTGACAAAAAACAATAACCCTTTAAAATTGGGCAAATGGCCTGAGTAGCTAACGCTCTAATGAAGACATACGAAAGGCAGCAGTAAAAGTAGTTTATGGTACACAATAAAAGTATTATTAATTATCAGATAAATGAAAATTAAAGCCATTGTTATTGTATTGCAGTATATGCTTATCTTCAGCTCTATTAGTACTTGTACATATATTTAGGTGTGCTCATGTTGTGTGCATCTATTTTGTTAGTTTGTTTTTTGAAATAGTTTTGCTATGTAGTTCACACTGGCTTTGAACTCATGGTGATTTTCCTGCCTCAGCCTCCTGAGATTACAGGCTGGGATTACACGCATGTGCTGCTACTTCCAGCTCATGTGTATCGATTTTTATAGTTGCTATACCTTTATGATAAAGTGAGACCTTTATTATCATTTCACAAAGAACTTTTGTCTCACTCTACATTTTGACTTACTTATTATTTTGTGTATGTATATCTAACTCTCTGTTTGGTTTTGGTGTCCATTTGTATGGAATATATTTTTGTATCCTTTCACTTTCTGTGTGTCTTTAAAGGTGAAGTTAATGTCTTGTAAGTAGCACATCACTGGATTTTTAAAAAATCCATTCAGCCATTCTAAATGTTTTCATCGGATAATTTAATCCATTCACATTTAAGGTAATTATTGATAGAAAAGAATTTATTGAAGCCATTTTGTTAATGATTTCTGGATTTTTTTTACACCATTGGTTCTTTTATTTCCTTTTTGATATCTTTTTTATGACTGGGTGATTTTTTATTTCAGTGTTCTTTGCTTACCTTTCATCTTTTGACCATCAACTATAGGTTTAACTTAGTGGTTACCAAAGAGACTTGCATAAATAATGTATAGTTTTAACAGACTATTTTAAGATGATAATTTAACTTTGATCACATAAAATATCTTTATATTTTTACTCCACTTTTCCTCAATTTTTATGTCATCATATATATCATTTGACATTATATATCCCTTTACTAATTTTGTAATGATATGTTATAGTTTTGCCTTTCACCATTCATATTAATGGTATAAGATATTTGTACCTTATCGATATAGTATTAGAGTATTCCGAATTTGACTATGTATTTTCGACATGTATGTTTTATACTTCTTTTTTTCCATATTTCTAACTACTCTCCTTTTCTTACAGTTTAAAGAAATCCATTTAGCATTTTTAAAGACATAGATGGCGATGACCAACAGTATCAGGTTTTGTTTATCTGGGAAAGTCTATCTCTCATTTATTTCTGAAGGATGCTTAACACACGCTTGAACCTGATTGGAACACATTGATCTACATATATGTGAATGCTTACATGTTTCTCCAGATTTAGACATTTTTCTTTGATTATTTTTAAATAAACTCCTTCCTCTCTCTCTATCTCTCTCACTTTGTCCTCTCATATTCCTATAACTTGAGCATTTGCTGTTTATGGTATCTCATAAATACCATAAACTTCATTCCTTTTCATTATTTTTTCCTGATTTCCTTTTGACTGTGTGTTTTCAAATAACCTATCTCAATCTCATGGATTCTTTTTTCTGCTTTATCCATAGAGTTGTCAATGCTCTCTACTTCATTTTTCATTTCTTTCATTTTATTTCTCAGCACCAAAATTTGCTTTCTTAATCACAATTTCAATATTTGTTAAATTTATTTTTCACTGGGCTTATTCATTATTTTCCTGATATCACTGAATTGCTTCTCTATTTTTCTAAAGGTTTGCTGAGCTTCCTTAAGTGCATTGTTTTAAATTCTTTATTATGAGGTTTCTGCAACTTTTCTTTGCATGAAATTTTTGAGAGATTATTGTGTAGCTTCCATTGTATTTTTTCTTGATTTTTACACTCATTTTTGCCTTATTTCAAGGTTTATACATTTAATGGAAGAGTCACTACTTGCAGAATTTATAGGCTAGTTTCACTGTGCAAGGGTGCTTCCCAGAAAGCCTTCAGCCATTCTGGTACCAGTGAGTTTTCCCCATACATAGTTTCTATATAGTTCTGTCAGGTGAATTTGTGTCAGTGTAAATTCTAATGATTATCCATAGCCAATGTTATACTTGCCTACAGTAACAGCAAAGATTTGTTGGGTCAGGGCAAAGTCTATGTCTATTAGACAGCCTAGCCAGAGTCCCAAGCACAGACACATAAAACAAGGGTTTGGATCTAAGACAAAAATATATGAACTAGCTCACTATGGTGATGGCTCCCATTTCTGAGACATAGGTTGGGTAGTGAATCCGTGGAACCTTAGTCTGGAGTGTGGGCACTTACAGAACAGTTGAAGTTCTAGGTTTGGTGCTTGACTGGGGATGTGAGACACAGAGGCTTCTTTCTTGAAGCAGCTCAATGATGGCAAATTAGTGGGTGGTAGAAAGATGTGCAACCACAGCACCTTCTCTGGGACTATCCAGTGAGAATGGCTGTCACCTCAGTGAAAAGAGATGGCAGTATCCTCTTTAAAGCAAGCCACTGAAGACTAGTATGGCCTTTATTGACTGCTTTCTCCCTTGTTCTCACACATCTTCTATCATTTCATCTCATGATAATCTCACTAGCTGTATTTTCTCTATGAATATGTATATATTTATTTTAAATGTATTTGTTATTTTGCTTATTCCTCCACTGTGTTGCTGCCGATTCTTTAGTGGACTTTTGAGCCCTATCTGGGCTATTTTGGTTTGTGAGTAGCTGTCTCTATATTTTGCAGGGCGAATGAAGGCTGGTTTCTCATGCTCTTCCTTTTTGGTGATGCCACTTTATGTGTGTAGTTTTGATTGTTCTACACATACATGAATATCACAGTTACCCTTCCAGATTCTTAAGGTGGATCCTTTGTTAGCTATGTTTGATTTATCCTTATTGTGTGATTGTGACATTCAGCAAACCACTAAACTTCATGGATTCTATATCTAAACAGTCTCACAGGTACCTTTTTCCTTTATCCGAAGTCCTTCATGCAAACTACCATAATATCGTCTTAACTACTCTGATTAAATATAATTTATTCTCACTAATATATCCTACAAAACTGTCTCTTCCTTCCCTTCTATTCAATGGATGTTCACTGAATGACTATCTGCCAGGTAGTTTCTAATACTGGAGACATGACAGTGAACAAGACAAAACCACTTGTCAACGAGCTTTCTTTTGATTGGGAAAGAATTTTAGCAACCATATACATATTTTAAAAATAGTGTTAAGTGCTAGGTAATAGACAAATGATTTCTCCAAGTACTAGCTGGGAAATAATTAGGTTGGTTAATCAGGTAAGTTGTATTTGAAGAAAGTATCATTTGAACAGAGTAAAATAGTAAAATATGTGACTATATATAGAAAAATATGCAAGAGGGAGAATTACAACTGTAAATGCATTTGGCTGGAGGCTTATTTTGGGTAATCCATATGACTGATGTAAAAGGAGCAAGAAAAAGTCAGAGGTCAGAGAGCTATGTCAATCCTTGGAGATGGTGGTATAGACATCAAATTTTATTGTAAGAATATTTGCAGTTATTTTAAAGTTGAGGGTAGCACAGTGCAATGGTCCTATCTAAGCATTACAAATATGGTTATGTGGTTAATGGACCTTGGAAATATGTATCAATCAGCCACTGATCCAATAATATTGAGAAACAAACCCCTTCAAAATTCAAAAGTACACAAGATTAAAATTATGTCTTCCATAAGCATTTGAAGGTTGGATGTGGGTCAGACCAAAATCTACTTTGTGTTTCTCTCCTTTTAACCGGCAGCTATTCAAGACACGTTCCTCTCCTGGGATTAGCAGAAGTATCAAATGGCAAGACCAAATACACAACTATGTTTCAAGCTTCTACTTGTGTGACATCAAAAATACCTTATTGGCTAAACAAGTCATATGGATAAGCATGTACATACCTCTTATGGATGTGAAGGTTACGAAAGATAAAATGTTCCTTACTAAAAATCCAGTCTATACAAGATTCGAAAAAAGGGATATGAGGAAGACTATTACTGTTGTCTTTTTTGTAAGATGATGATCATTTGGACCAGGAAGTGATGAAACATTGCTTGGCTTAAGATATTACTTAAAGGTGGATCTTACACAAACTAATGATAGATTTTATGTGAATGGTAAGAATATCACATATCACTCAGATATTTTAAACTTAAGCAGTTTGATGGCTAGAGGTGGAGGCACAGTTTACCAACATAGGAGAGACTAATGAAAGAACATGGTGAATTAAAAAAAAAGTTTAAGATGTTCAAGTAGTGATGGTTATGGGATAGTTGGTTAGGTAAGTCTGGAAGTTAGGAAAGGCTAGAAATAGAAGTATGCATTTAGAAATTATAAGCATGTACATAGAATTTAAAGTCATGAGTCTGGATGAAATGACTCCAGGCTTCCAGTTTCATCTCCAACTAGCTTTTCCTCATACTCTTATACTCTAAGTCACAGCAACTCAACATTTTTCACATGTGCCTGCATTTTCCCATCCCAACTTTGCCCATCTTTTCACTTGGAATATTTTTCACATTAATGTCTTCTCGTTGAAATATCTCTTTCTCAAGACTAGTATCACATGATAAAATACCAATGTCTTGACTGTTGCTGTCTCAATAATTTTTTGCTAATGTACCAATGATAAAAATTCTCACACTTAGTTTTTATTAGATCTTAGTGGTTCAATTCCCCCAAAGTGCTTTTCAGGACCCTATCACACTTTTTACCAATATATCTAATTATCCACATAATATTTGCAAACAACTTTTCCAGTTCAACACCCCCATTTTACAGATGGCAATTTAGGCCCATATATTATAATGTATAGGCTTAGATATACACTGAAAATTATTCACATTTGTCCATATTGCTGGATCATCTACACAAATGTGACTTCTTTGAAGATGAGAACCTGGTCTAAAACTAATTTTTTTCCCATACCTTGAACCTTCTTCAAATTGCTGGTGTTGCATAGAATTTTTGTTGAACCTAAATTTGCACTATCAACTACATAGGTATATTTTATAAGCTGTATTTATAGAAATGTTCATAAAGAGACACAGTGGATAATCACTGCCATATGAGTTTTTATTGAAGAAATGCTCTATACTAATTGGCTTAGTATAAAAGAGGTTCACTGTGTTGAGAATCCAAACCAAGTGTAACACTGGTGTGTTTCCTTTCCCCTTATTCTCTATAAAATAAAATCTCCTGCACATTCAGTACTCAGAAATCCTGGCTATGGAGGAGGCATTCTACACTGAGATTTTACTTAAGAAAACTATTGGAACAGTGGAAATTGTAAATAATCTGCTACTTCTCTGAATCAAATAAGTATCTTACTGAGTAGGTAGTGACTCGGAAAGGAAACTGCTGGGCCTAAACACACTGCCAGGAATTCCTTTTGTTTGAGGTGGGGGGGTATTAGGCCATCTGCTCTAGGTTAGCAGTGGTATAGAGAAGATACACTGAATAGATTAGAAGACCATTTTAAAGAAAAAAAAACCAAATCTTTTGAAAGATAAATTTTAAAAGATATTTTTGGGCAGAGTACAAATTCTCTACACACAAAAAGCCTAGATTCTAAGTATAATGTAAACCTGCTTTAGAATAATTTTTGCTGGTTTCTTAATCATTTAAATATACATTGGAGCATTTTATTCAAAACATGGCATTGATTTGTTGATACTCATTTTTAACTACCAATTTTACAATGAAAAAAGGGACAGCAGTGCATTGGGAAGCCAGAGAAGTGGCTTCTTGTCTCAGCATTGCCATAAAATGTCACATAATGTTGGGAACATTACTTCCCTTACTCATATATTTTCATCTATCTGTTCGGTAGTTTATAAATATCTATACAACATGGTTAATCATGAAAAAGTTGTATGAATTTTATTGGTTAAGACACTCTTGGTTGTAATAAGGAGTTATTGTAATTTGCTTAAGAAATAAAGAGGGAAATTTTTAAAAATTACTAGGAATTTCATGGAACCAAAAGGCAAGTTTGCACCCAGGCCTTATCTAGAAACTAGGGTCTGAAACAGCTCTCAAGGATTTTTCTCTCCCTGCCATGTGGCATGTCTCTATCATTTAATCACAGCGAAATTGGAATTTTGTTTTCAGCTCTGAATTATCTATGAAAGAGTTGCACAAAAGGTGTCAGAAGCCCATCCCTCTGTGGTTCAATAAACAGTGCCTTAGAAATAAGATTAGGGAGGGAGTATAATGTTAAAAGAGTATAAAGTTAAAAGAAGTCCCACTGTTGCAAACTTGTGGATAAGAGGTATATGAGGGTGACTGGAAGAGCACTGATATTCAACAACCAGGAAAGTGAGAGAGGTTGAGAGGTTATACTAGACAGAGTCATTTCTCCTCCCAAAGATATCATGTTATAATTCCTAGAGTTTATAAATATGTTTTATTACATGGTAAGGGGTGATTCAGGTGGCATGTGAAAGGAAAATAGTTAATCAACTAAGTTTGAGACAAGGAGATCATTTTGGGTGATCTAGGCAGGCCCAATGTTATGAATAGAATTCTTGAATAGAGAAGCAAAAGGTTAGAGTCAGAGAAATTTGCAGTTGATTTTCTGCTGGATTTTAAGAGAAAGGAGCCACACTCCAAGGAATTTAGGAGCCCTCCAGAGGGTGGAGGAGGCAAAGGAATGGATATATCCCAAAGAACCTCCGGAACATACACAGCCCCACTAACGTCTCGATCTTCTCGATCTTATTTCAGCGAGGCTCATTTTGTAAGTCTGCCCTCCAGAACAATAATACTTTCACATTGCTTTAAATCACTATGATCCAGTTAATCTTTTACAGGAGAAAAAAATAAGTAATATGCTAATTCAACAACATTCCTGTATATTTAGAGAAGGCACCTAATCTCAGCAAAATTTCCAATCAGAATCTATTTTAAATCCAAAGACAAGGCATGAATTTGTTATAACAAATAATGAGAATGCCAATCTCTTATAGCTGTCGTTTCTTCATGTATTTCATAAGGGATTATGAAGTTTTTGACCATACTGTATGTAAAGCACTGTGCGAGCCATTACTGGGAAACAGTAGTAAATGTGGGGCCTAAAATTGGCACCAGAGAGATTAACGCTAAATGGTAGATCTCACCATGTACAGCCTGTCAGTCAGCCCAGACCCATTAGAAATATACTGCATACACATTCACATTTAAAGGGATAAACTTGCGTTGCCTCCCAAATGAGTATAAATGTTCCAGAATTGAATCTAATCACCTTTTTATACATATTGAAATTTCCGTCTTTTGTAACTATTATAATACAGAATTTCATTTATTCAACATCTTCTTTAGGCTATATTTCACCATAGTATTAAATATTTACCTCAACTTCTCTGGTAATCAAAATAGTATGAGTTAGACCATTTAAAATGAATATGATGTATGTAACTTCTGAAGTCCTTCTCTAATATGAATGAATTCTTACCTAAGTGAGTATCTGTATCCAGTTCTAGTGCTGCATTACAACAGAATTATTAAAAATTACATAAGACACAAATAGATTTCAGAATTTTTTAAATTCTGAAAATAATTATTTGTGTTTGCACACATCAGACAGTCATTCAAATCTGCCTTTTTCTTACAGCAAAGTATTCACAACAAAAAAGAAATTATGGTAATAAAAAGGTTAGAAGATGTGGCTGAAAATCATCATTGAAGCAATTTTTCCCTTTTCTTTACATCAGATTTTCTTTTTCAGTGAGAAATTCCTATTTAAGTGCCTTTTGTAGAAAGGATGCACAAATCGTCTCTGGCCAGGTTTCTATCATGGTATCAGATTCTCTAAGCCCTCCCCTAGTCGTCTGGGCTGCTAGTGAGCTCTTAAGTGCCTAAGCTCATCTCTGCCTCAAAGTGTCTTCTTTCACATCGGCCTTCTCATTCTGTAGAATGATCTTGTAATGTACCTCAGTCTCTTCATAGCAACTGTCACAGTTACTTCTATACATAAACACTCCTCACAGACATTAATATGTAGTAGCACATTAGATCTTACAGATTTAATTGGCTTGGGATGGAACAGAGAAATAGTCCTTTTTTTTCGGCAAGACAAAAAATGTCAAATTCAACATTTAGGCATGTCTGACTGTAGTTTCCTGTTGTTGCTGCAACAAGTCATTACAAACATAGCTGGAAACAGAACAACTTTATCATCTTACAGTCCCGGGGATCACAAACCTGAAAGTATTCTCACTAAAATCAAGGAATCGGCAGATATGGTTCTTCCTGGAGATTCGAAGGGAAAAGTTATCAATATTCTTGCATTTTTTTCCGTATCTAGAAACTGCTTGTATTCATTGGGAGATGCTTTCTTTCTCCATTTCAAAGCAAATCAGTCAAATTTCTGCTTTTATTGTCCCATCTCATTTTCCTGACTTTTGCCCTCTCTTGCTCTTCTTACAAGAACCCTTGTTATTACATTATACACACTTGGTCAAAGAACAATCTCTCCAATTCAAACTTCTTGACTCAATCATAGCTAAAAAATAACTTATGCCATGCAGAGTAACATATTCACAGTTCTGAAGCATTAGGATGTAGACATCTTTGGTAAGGGATGATTTCTCTGTTTGCCACAATGATAAGAACATTTAAGATGTCCCCTTTACCTTCCAAATATCTCAGAAGTTTTACTGCCAATCTCATGTAGTCACTCAGTCTCATACATTTTAATAGCTACTATGTTCTCTCTTTCCTTCTTCAATTTTCTGTTTTGCTGTATCTCCCCCAGATTTCTATAGACAGTGTCAAAAATGCCTTACTTTAATATATGAGGTACAATTGAAAAAAATATGATGTTGTTTAAATTAGAAAAAAATTTTATTACTGTAAATGATACATAGACATGAATTTCCCTCAAAATACTCTCTCTTGCTTCAAATAAACTTATCTCATCATTCTTGACAATTTCTGGAGCAGTTATGGAAGTCCTCTTTCATGAGAGTCTTTAGCTATGCTGCTGTTGGACTTGATGCCCTGAATCAATTTAAAGCACTTATTTTTCATGATCATTTTGACTTTGAAGAAGAGCCAGAAGTCACATGCTGCCAGTTTCAGTAAATAAAATGGATGAGGACACACCATAATATTTCTATAAGTCTTCCTTTACATAAGATGGCATTTGCCAACAGCATTTACTGTAGTTTTGATCACATCTCATAAAAATACTCATGAAATAAGACTTTCAGAACTGCTTCAGAAAGTGTCAAGAACAATGGGATAAATGTATTCAAAGTGAGAAGTATGCAGAGATGGAATAATGACAATGTGTCTTTTACTATAATACTTTAAAAATAACTAAACATCAATTCTGATCACATCTTGTATATGTAGTCACTCACCTTTATTTTGTTACTACGATCTAACTCCAATTTGCGTCTCACTTCGCCCATTTTAAATTATCAGTTATAAGCAGAAAAGCATAGTTTTACATTTAAATTAGACAATCCTTTGAGTTGATCGACAAAATGATAAGTAAAATAATGTGTAGGCTACATGCAAACTAAAATAAGTGTCATATTCTGGCTTAAAGCCTAGCACAATATGCACCTGTACAATTGAAGTACATCAACTTCATTGCTACTATAAAACTTGCCTCCAGATTTGGTTTAGTTGTTACTTGCCATTTATCAATAGGGTTTTGAAATGAATCTGCAAACAATGGATTTGTCACACAATCAAACCTCTTTGCTAATGCTAATCTTTATTTGAAATTTCTCCCTGGTGATAACCTCACCACCTCAGTTCCATCTCATATCATCAGGTACTAGATTCTCATAAGGAGTGTGTGACCTAGATCCCTGGTACATGAAGTTCACAGAAGGGTTTATGTTCCTATGAGAATGTAATGGCACTGCTGACCTGAGAGGAAATGGAGCTCAGAAGGTAATGTAAGCAGTGGGTACAGGCCATTAATAAAGATGAAGATTTGCTCTCTCACCTGTCACTCACCACCTGCTGTAGAGCCTGGTGCCTAAAATGTCGTGGACTAGTAGCTTTGAGGAATCCTGAAGTAGAGTTTTGACACTGAAACCCAAGGAACTCCTCTCTATTATTGTCTGTTTAGTTGGAGTATATGTGAGTTGTGAACAGTTGCTGTTTTCTCCCTTGTCTCAAGATCATTTCTTTGTCTTTTATCCTTGGTGTTGTAGTCAGGATTTGCAAGGGAATAGATTTAATGCAGGACACATAATTTATAGGACTGTTTTATAATATTCACTCAGAAAGCCAAATGCAGAGGAGTGCATGAGGTCTGTTCATGTACTAGGAGCTCAAAGAATCCAGCTAAGGGCCTGAATCCCACAGCAATGTCCTGCATAAGTCCCACTGAAGACCTGGAATCCACACAATGTTTCATGTAAGACTGTTTCAAGGATCTGCACTGGGAAAGCCCAAAGGTCAGTGGTGGAAGCTAGAAAGTCTGCACCAGTGGGATGAAAGATCTGTGCCCAGAGGCTGAGGATCTGCACTGGAACCAGGAAGTGACACTCAAGATAATTATCAGAGCTCCCCTGAAAAGGACTGCAGCCATTCTCAGTGACAGCAAGGACTTGAGCTCCTCCAATGAAGAGACAGCTGAGTTCATATAAGGAAAGCCAGCGTCACAACCTCTCCTGGAGGACCAACAGCGCACCATCTTTCCCTATAGTTTTTCATTTATGCTGTTGGCAACAATCCTTGAGTGGGTCTTCCACACCAACAACCATGCTGATTCAGTGCAACTGGGTGTTACAAGTTTCCCATCCATTAATCCACCACACTTGGTGTCAGCCAAAATGACTATTCCTAAATCCCAGGAAAGTGCCTCCCAATATCAAGCATGAGATTTACCTTTAGTCTTTTAGAGCTTTGAGGGCTTTGAGAACTTACCTTTTACTATGAGTTCTTTCAAGAGTAAGAACATGACTTCTTACCCAGAGGCTGACCTGAGCTGATTTTAACACACAGACTGGAAAGGAATGAAGGGTTAGAGAAGAGAATTAAAAAATGTAGAATTGTGGCCCCAAATGCATGTGTTGAAGTCCTAACCCATAGTGACACAAATGTTACCTTATTTTGATATACGGTTTTGTAAATGAAATTCAACTGAGGTGTGGTCACTATGGTGGGCCGTTAGTCCAAAATGCCTGGGGTATAAAAGGGGAAGGTGACCACATGAAGACATAAAGACACAGAGATCTTGCCCTGTGGCAGAGCCAGAGACTGGGGTGATGCAATTGCAAGACAAGGAATGCTAGGAATTGATTGACAGTTACCACCAAAAGAAATCAAGAAGTGGTAAAGAAAGATTGTGTTGTGCAAGTTTCAGAACTGGCTCAGCTAACACCTTGATCTTGGACTTTTAACTTCCAGAACTCTAAGACAACACATTTCTGTTGCTTGAAGCCACTCACTGTGTACGACTTGTCATGGAAGCCCTTAGATATAAATACATGATCAAGCACAGAAAGCAGAGCTTTTGACTCTGTAGACTTCCAAACATTGATAGGTATGAGGCCTGAGACTATGTCAAGTAATGAGTGAAATGGAGATGAAGAACTTTGAGATCTTTCAAAATAATCTGTCACCTATTCTTCATATGATCTATGGCCAGTCTTGAGCAAGGTTGAGTCTTTAATAAGGGCACTTTCAGACTATGAGAGAAATTCTGCTTACCATTCTTTAGTGCTGCTTCTATGAGTCTACCTCAGACCAATATGAAGGGCATATTAGCCTCTCGAGGCCTTTATTGGTGACCTATATTTCTCCAAGAAGCCTCTAAAATATTACAGACATTCCTATAATTAAGTTTTCTCTTGAGGCCAAAATACACATTAAGCAAAAAGAATAAACTTCTGTTCCTTCTATTCATTATTTATGCTTAGTTGGTTCGTCTAATCACATTGAACACACAAGGTTATGTAATGTGCATAAGGTTATAATGTACCATTCCAATGATATTATAACAGCTAAAAATGTGGTTAGTTCATGAAATTTAACCTTCTTTTCACTTATTATCAATTCAAAAATCTGTGCTCCCAGTTATATTGGCATTTCCAAATATCTAAAGAGCATCTCCTTTCACCCAGTTTTTTCCCCATTTCTTTTTATCTAAAGATATTTTTAATCAAATGTCTTGCTAGAGTCCATGTCTCATTTGAAGCCTGCATTTTCAGGAAGCTTTTCATGAACTGATGTATTGCCCTCGATACTTGCAAAGTTGCACTAACCCAATGTATCTCATTTGTCCCATCTTCCAAAGTTTCAAAGAAAATCAGGAACATTATAACACCAGCAAATCACATCCTTTTATATCAGTTTCTATGAATGTCCAACCTGTGGTCTGCTGGCCACTTACCCTATTGGTAAACATCTTACAGTGACAAATATATTTAAAAAGGAAATGTGTTTGCTTATACACATAAACTATACTATATATTTGATATGACACCCAAGTCAAGTCACTTCCTCTTCACTCAGTTTGGCCCAGGCAAGACAAAAATGTGTGTGTACCATTTCCCTATACAGTAAAGATTTCCAGTCAAATGTAATGCCTCTGAAACTTCTAAGAGAAGATATCAAATGCACAGCTGAATTCATAAATTTAGAGTTCAGAACAGTTCATTCTGGAGTGAAAAAGTGGAAACACACATTTAGGGCCATGGAACTAGGTTCAGATCAAATACTGTGTGTAAAAAGAATAAAAATTCAGCTCGGGATTAAGATCTAAAGAGTATCGACATGAAAGATTTGGATAGGGGAAGTGCATTAGCTTTCCTTCTATTTGACAAATTATCTGAAACACCATTTAAAAGAGAAGTTTAATTTGTTTCATGGATTCAGATGATTCAGTCTATGGTCAACTGGCTCTAAGACAGGAACAGCGTGATGGGAGATTAGGGTGGAGCAATGACAGCTGGGAAACAGAACAGTGGTAAGAGACCAGATATATCCCCCAAGTTCATGACTCCATGACCCAATCAGACGTATCCAAAATTTTGCTTTACTAATTCCATATGCAACTCCCAAGTCAATCAAGTAGACAATTATACTTAAAACCCCACCCTTTGTCAACTTGACACCCAAACATATCTTAAACCACACTTAACCTCTAAATAACACAATAAGTTAATAATTCCACTTAACATGATGCAACTATCTTCCATGCAACCTAAATTGCCATAATCCCTTCTCCAAGTCTCATCAGTTCCAGTGTTTTTAAAAACTCTACATCCAAAATTTCCTCTGGGACTCAAGGCAAACTCTTACCATGAGCACCTATAACGAACAAGACAGCAAATTACATTATTCCAAGATGAAATGGCTCAGAGTAAATGTTCACATTTCAAAAGAAAAGGATGGAGGATGGTAAAGAATCAGACCAAATAAGGTTGAAACCCCAGCAGGGCAAGCATTAGTTCATTTATCTCCATACCCAGCAGCCAGAGGACACAGTGGTGATATGTGAGTTCTAGAGTGCTTGGACATTGTTGGTTGCAGTCAAAAAGGCCTCTCCCTTGGGTTGGCTCTGAAAAAGTTCTACATTTTTGCCATATCCAACTTCCTGGGCTTACCACTGCACCTTTAGCCTCATTCCCACAAATTTATGTGCCACCTTGCTAGGGTTTTTTTTTTTTTTTTTTTTTTTTTGGCCTCCAAGGCCTTTGTTTGAAGTCTAGCTGGAAGCCTCGCCAATGTCACAACTCTTGCAATTTGCATGTCAGGAAGACCAATGTCTCATGGATGATGTCCAGGTCTGCTGTCATTGGAAGCAGTAGCCAAGCCCCTTGGATCATATCTGCAGCAGACTCTGGGTGCCTGGATGGCTGAACACAGTGAAATGATTTCTTGAGAACCAATTATCTAGGAGGCCCTTCTTTTTTATTTTAAAGAGTATATAACAGAATAAAAGCAATCAAAACAAACCAGTGTAAGAGATATAGGACTTCAAAACATGAAATAAACAGTAGTTACCATAATGTCCCTTGATGTCTTCAAAATAGCTGCAGATAACTTCAGACGTAGTATAAATCAAACAGAACAGAATGGAATAGAACCAATTAAAACAAAACAATGAATGTGATAAAGTACTTCAAAACAAGCCAATAGTAAATCCAAAATTGCTGCCATAACATATCTTGCTATCCTTGAAATCTCCTGCCATGGGATTTAACATAATGAAACAAAACAAAAGAGAATAAAACCCAACCCAACAAAACAATGTAAATGATATAGGGCCTCAAAACAAGACTGTATGGGATCAACAATGGTTGCCACCCTCGGAAGGAGACTCCTTCAAGATGACACATCGCTTAGTGATATCCTCTGAACCTATGATCAGACCACTGGCCCTAGACCTGCAATGTTAGTGAAATACCAAAGCACCACAGGCATCCAATTGCATTTCACCTCAATAGCTATCATCACAGCCCGTGTTTCTCTGGATAAGTGAGTTGCTTGGTGGGCGGGATGGTACTTCTTGTCTGCCAGCCCTCACGCCAGAAGGGGCTGAGGTCTGGCTGTTTCCAGTCTGCCAGAGGCCTGTGCATGGTGCCAGTTCCCAGACTGGGCTTGTTTGGTGCTCCAGCCATTGTTCTTTCTAATCCTGGTCCGCAAATGGCCTAGGAGGCCCTTCTTGAGAAGGGCTCCCAGGAACCGTCTTCTCAAATAAAAGGTTTACATTTTTGTAGCCTAGAACCTGAAATGGGTGGTGTAGTTCTGATTTCTGAGATGCCCACAAGGGATCTTTCTTCTTGTCCCTATTCAAAGTACTTGGTTTAAAAAATGGCATTAGTCGCTTCAGCAACCACACCTCCTTAGGCCCCAATTTTACATATGGTTTCTTTTGCGTCAAAATTTAAATTTTTCAAAAATTTCTGCTCTGCTTTTTTGCTCCCAATTCTCACTATAAGTCTGACTAAATATGCCCAGCACTGCCCATGCCACTACAGCATGAATGCTGGGCTACATCAAAATTTCCTCTGCCAGATCAAGTAGTCTACAACCCGTAATTTCCGTCTCCTGTAGAATCTTAGGACGTGAACAAAACATAGACTTTTTTTTCTGCCAGAATGTAACACAAATGAATATGACCTCTAGTCCAATTAGCAATGGAGTCTTTGCTCCAACTAAAATGTCATGTGCTTGGATTTTAATGTTTACATTCCTATCAGCATTCTTGCCTTCTTAACTTTGACCAGAGTCACTTACCAATGTCTGCTTACACTATTCTTGTGCTTCTCTAGCAGGTTTCTCCAAACATTTCCAAATTCTTCCTGAAAACTGGTTCCATAGACTTGTGAACACATCGCCAGATATTGTCAAAGCAATGATTCCATTTCTAAATACCTATTTTCTATATTATTCAGTTTTCTTGCTGTTTGATATACTATCCAATGCCCATAAGTTAAAGGAAGAGAAGTTTTATTTGGTTGAGTGTTTCAAGGAATTAAGTCTATCATTGGCTGACTTCAAAACAGAAACTTCATGGCTGAAGGGTTTGGCAAAGCAAAGCTTCTCCATCAATGACAGCCGGGAAGCAGAGTAGGGCACAGAGCCAGAGAGAAAAGGACAGAGGAGTGGTTGTAGTATTCAAGGTCACACCTCCATGACCCACCCAGGTACACTCAGAAATGTGCTTTACCTATGCAGCTCCAAAGATTATTAAGCTGACAATTAAGCTTAATTGTCCCAGGATGTGAAACTAGCAAAGGGAAATGATTAAGTGTAACCAATGAAATAGATGGAATTCTAAGAGCTGGGGTGTCACATATGCTAGAGAATGAATTGAGAAAGAAAAGACTAGTCAGCCTTGTAAAAAGATGCTGAGATTTAATTATACAATGCCAGAAAAGTGTTCATTACATTCAGCAGCATGTTATTTTTTTGAGAGGGGACATTTTATATTTAATTTAATTTAAAGAGCAGAATGTATTTATTGAGAGAAAGAAAACTTCTGTCTAAAAGAGACAGAAGGAGTCCCGAGGGGTTGCCCTGTATTTAATTTTATGGAAAAAAAAGACTTTCGAATTAACCATTGGTTCTTGGTGATGAAGTTTGATAATATATATATATATATATTTTTTAAGGGAAAATAACAAAAAATCAAAAAGCAAACAAACAAAAAACAGCAAAAGCAAAATGACTACAACAACAACAACAACAAAAAATAAAACAAAACAAGATGATAGTTACCAGTACAGTCATGCAAACTTGATCAAACAATGTGATTCCCTTAGAACAGTTTCTTTCCCTTTCACTGTATCTTGTAACTTTTGGATCTTATTTACTCTTTCAGTTTCTTACACAAGTGAAACAATATGGTATTTACACATGGGAGTCTGATTTCTTTCACTTATGAGTATGGTTTCTAGTTGCATCCATTTACTTAGAAAAGACTCTAGGTTATATTTCTTTATAGCTGAGTAGTACTCCATTGTATAAAAATACCACATCATTTTTTTTCCATCTCTCAGTTGACAGGCATTTGGGTTGTTTCCAAGATCTGGCTATTGCAAATTGTGGTGCTATAAACAGGGGTGCACATATATTGCTGTGGTATGTTTTCAGTTCTTCTGGGAAAATACCCAGAAGGGGAAATAACTAAGTCGAATGAAACCTATAATCCTAGGTTTTGAGGACTCTCCACACTGTTTTTTTATATACTTGACTAGTATCAACTCAATCAGGGCATAAACCAAGTAGGACTATGCTTAAAATGAATGGTAAGGAAGACCTCTGGTTTGAGTTCTGACATGGAAAGAACTTGAAAGTTGTCAATACACCGTTTCAACAGGAAAACTCTGGTGAACTGAAATCAGCAACTTCTTTCTTAGATCTGTCAAAAATTAATACTGCAAGGCAAACAGTTATCTAGAAATCTAGACAGGAAAGCTCACGTAGATACACATGGTGCATGTTTACTTGAAGAAATTACAGGAGTTACGATATTGTAAGAAAACATAAATGATAATTTTTACCATTATTGGAAACTGAATATGAATTCATGCATGAATGGGAAACTCCAGGAAGCTGCTGTCTTAGAAAACAATTAACGAGTTTTTGCTCCTGGAAGTACATCAGTTTTTCACAGTGAAGGTTGGAAAAAGATCCTCTTTTCTTTCTGAAAGTGGCCTGGGAAAACATTCATTCAGATAGATATCCAAGGGTTCTTCATAAACAATGCCTATTCTCAAAAAAAATTCAAGTTCTTTCTCATCTGGAAGAAAACATTAGGTCCACTCCAGCTTCCTTTAGACAGTTTGTCTCAGATAAATTGAACAGGGAGGTTAAGAAATGTGCATGAAAATTATATCCCAGAGACACAAGCCTACTAAAACTTTTCTATTCATTACAAATTAGCATGGTAAATCTTTAAACCCCTTTTGTTTTTATCTATTGGAACAATTTACACTTAAATTGAGTTTCATGTTGATGAAATTAAATTGGGTCTTTTTCAAACCTCTTTGCAATACCTAGCCTGAAACCATGCATGGTGACACACATCTCTAAATTTAGCACTTTGGTAATTGAGGCAGGAGGATCACTATGACTGCAAGGCCAACCTGGGATATAGTGAGATCTTGTCTCCCCCTCAAAAATTTTCACTGACATATCTGTCCTTAATTGCTGTTTTTACAAGTTTTTTATTTATTTATTTATTTTTTTTGTGGCACCAGGGATTGAACTTAAAACCTCACACTTGCCAGACAGGCGCCTAAGCCACTGAGCCAAACTCCTGGCCCTTAATTGCTGTTTTTAGATCATTCAATTTTAAAGTGCTTATTGATATAGTTGGGTCAATATCTAACATTTTTATAATTTGCACATTGTCTACTCTTTCTATTAGGGATTCCTAACATATTAATTGCAAATTGTTTTAATTTTTTCTCATGTAATTTCACCAATGGTGCCATATCTGAATCAGGTTCTGATACTTGCTTTTTCTTTTCATACTACATTTCTCTAGCTGCTTGGCATATGTTGTAATTTTGTGTTAAAAACCAGGGACGCATGAGAAATAGAAATTGAGATAAATATGGCTGTAGTTTGTATCTCTGTTAATCTGTCCAGGAATTTGAGCTGTGCTTAAGGTTGACTATATAGCTAGAGGTGCCAAAGGTTTGAAATCACTCTGTTCTTGTTTTTTCTCTTTTTTTGACTTTGATATTTATGTTTAGTCTTCTTAAAAATACTTACAGCTTTCCATTTGAAGTTACTACCTACTTTTTTTAATACTCAAGTTCTGTTGTCCTCAAGATTCATCAGAACTGTAACATATTTGCATCATTTTCTTATTCCATTTTTGAGGCTGAATTATACTCTGCATCACATTTTCTTTATTAACTAATTTCTTCATGAATTTTCAAGAGGTTTTCACCTCTGAGCTATTGTGAATAATGTTGCAATGAGCAGGTCAATGCCAATACCTGTTTAAGATCTTGATTTCAGTTCTTTTGGAGACATACACACAAAATGGGATTGCTGGATTACACGCTGCTTCTACTTTGAATATCTTGAGGAATCTGTGATTCTCCATATATCTATGACAATTGATAGTCCCACTGACAGTGTATGAACATTCCATGCTCTCCACTCTCTCACAAATACTTATCATTAATCTTTTTGATAATAGTTTTATATGAGAAATGAGATAATATCACATCATAATTTTGATTTACTTATCCTTGGTGATTAGTGATGTTAAACATCTTTTTGTATATCTGTTGGCAATTTGTGTCTTTGGAGAAATTCTACTCAAGTCCATTGATAGTTTTTAAATCACTTTGGGTTTTTTTGTTTGGCTATTTTTGTGGAACTTTTTTTAATATATATTTTAGGTCTTAGTCATTTTTCAGTTATATCATTTGAAATGCTTTCTTCATCTAGTAGGTTTCATTTTCACTTTGTTGCTTACCTTTTCAATCTGTTACTTTTTTCTTTGCTGTGCCAAAGCTTTTTAGTTTTATTTAATCCTGTTTGTCAATATTTGCTTTTGTTACCTGTGCTTTTGGGATTATATTCAAAAAATTATTGCTAGACTGATATCAAGGAGCTTTTCTGTTTTGTTTTTGAACTTTATAGTTTCAAGACTCAACTTTGTCTTTAATTCATATTAAATAGATTGTTTTGTATAAGGTAAAATAAGGTTATAATTGTATGTAGTTATCAAGTTATTCCAGCAATATTTGCTTAATAGTGTTATTTCCTCATTGTATACTCTTGCAATCTCATTGTAGATCATATATGTGTGTGTGTGTGTGTGTGTGTGTGTGTGTGTGTGTGTATCTATACATATATATGCTTATTTCTGGGCCCTGTATTCTGTTTTATTGGTCTGTTTCTTTATGGCAGTACCATACTGTTTTAGTTATTGCAACTTTGTAGTGTATTTTCAAATCAAGACATGTGGTGCTTTCTGCTTTGCTCTTTTTTCTCAAGATTGCTTTTCCATATGTTGTTCTTAGTAATTCTACATAAAATTTAAAGTATTTTTTTAAAATCCTATTGAAATTCTGATAGGATTTGGATTGTTTAAACTTAGCTGAATCTTGTATGTTAATTTTTAATCCTGTAATTTTGCTTCATTTGCTTATTAGTTCCAACAGTTATTCCTATGGGATAGTTAATGTTTTCTACATGTAATATAATTTCATCTACAATCAAAGAGAATTTATAACTTCTTTCCTGATTTGGATAGACTTTTTTTCTTTCTCTTGCATAATTGTTCTGGATTGTAATTGCAGCACTATGTTGAATAGAAGTGTTGAGCATGTATATCCTTCTCACATTTCTGTTGTTTGAGAAAATATTTGTCATATTAAGTAAGGTAGCACTGTGATTTTCATACATGTCCTTGATTATATAAAGGTAATTGTCCTCTACTTCTAGCTTTTTGTTTACTTTTAATAAAAAAAAGTGTGCTGAATTTTGTCAAATGATTTTCCTGAATCTGCTATGAATATGTGAACTTTATTCTTTGTTCTGTGAAGGTAATATGCCACATTGATTTGCATGCCTTGAAGTATCTCTACATGCTAGGGATGAGAATTACTTCGGTATTATCTCTTAAATATGCTCTTAAATTCATTTTGCCGGTATCATGATGCAGATTTTGCTGTGTATACTCATCAGGAATATAGGCTTATAGTTTTAAATTGACTTTAACTACATTTGGTATCAGGGTAATACTGGCTTCATAAGATGAATTTTGAAATATACCTCATTTTCACATTTTTGGGACAATTTGAGAAAAGTTGGCATTAATACATCTTTAAGTGATTGGTACAATTCACCAGTGAAGTCATCTTATTCTAAACTTTTCATTGTCGAGAAGATTCAGATTACCACATAATGAATTAGTTTACCAATTATGGATCTGTTCAGATTTTCTAGTTCATCAAGATTCAGTCTTGCTGGGAGTTTGGCTCAGTGGCTTAAGCGCCTGTCTGGCAGGTGTGAGGTTGAGAGTTCAATCCCCGGTGCCAAAAAAAAAAAAAAAAAAAAAAAATTCAGTCTTGGCAGGATATGTGTTTCTAGGTGTTTATCCACTTCTTGTTTGTCCAATTTATTTGTGTATAATTATTGATAGTAGACTCACTGTACTTTTAACTTCCTGGTACCGGTAGTACTATCTTCTTTCTTTTTTATGTTATTGTTTGACTCTTCTCTCTCCTTAGTTATTCTAAAATGTTCGTAAATTTGACGATTTTTTAAAGACCCAATTCCTAGGTTTATTTCCACATTTTCCTTTCATATGCTTTCTAGTTTATTTCATTCTTCAGATAATTCCTTGCATCATACTGAGGATAAGAGATACCCCATTTGTCCTCAGCAGCTATATTCTCCACTTCCACCATCTCCTTGCCTTGCCAACCTTCTCCAGGTAATAGAAAATTTTATGAAATGAATTGTGTCCTCCCTCCAAATTCATTGGCTGAACTTGTAAATCTCAGGTCTTTTGCCTATGACTCTATTTGGAAAGAAGGTCACTGAGGGTATAGCTTGTTAACATGAGATTGTATTGGAGTATTTTGTCCCCTAATCTAGTTATTGGTGTCCTAACATGAGAGGTAAATTTGAATAAAGACAGAAGAAGAAAGCCATGTAAAGATGTTAAAGTCAGAGATGAAAGACTTCTTATCAATTGCAGAATATGTTGCAAAGTCTTTAGTTGTGCAATCTACCTGATGTGTCCTAGCTCAAAACTATTTTAATAATTGTTTTTTCTTAAGACTTTGTTTTTTAAATTTTGGGGGTCTGACTTTTTTCAATTATTTATATGTTCTAGATATTAGTCCTTAGTCTGAAGAACAACTGGCTAAGATTTTTTGACACTTTGCAGGTTGTCTTTTCAATCTGTTGGTGATTTCTTTTGTTGTGCAAAAGCTTTTTAGTAACATGTGATCCCAGTGGTTGACTATTTGTACTATTTCTTATGCAGTTGAGATTTTGTACACAAAGTCTTTGCTTACACCTATGTCTTCAAGAGTTCTACCTATTATGTCTTTTTTTTGAGATTTTTTTTTATTTAAGAGAAAATAGATACAGAAGATAGAAACAAAAATCCAAAAAGACAGACAAACAACAACAACAGATCTGATACGATAACATTGCTGGTTTACACACTGAGGTGGTTGAAGTTTGACAGTAGTTACAACATTGCATATCGTTACCTTCATAGGGGTTGATCATATTGACTGATATAGACATGTAAGATTTATCAATTCAGGTATATTAACTTTTCTTTTTCAATACCTGTTGTATTTAGCAATACGGTTTTTTAAACTGTCTTATTTATGCATATTTATAAATTTATGTCTTTTTCCTTTTCTCTTCCTTCCTTTCCCCTTAGAATACCTCTTGTTATTATTGAAATAACTACCCATAACATCAGGTCTAATATAACCAAGCGAAATAGTTCAGAGTGAAACCAATAAAGCATAAAAGAATGGTCATACATAAGAGAAACAAAAAACTAAAGAGATCAGCAAACAACAGCAACATATCCGATACTGTAAAATTATAGGTTTA